>BHFV01000013.1:0-38965 GCA_003568905.1 Trebouxiophyceae sp. KSI-1 | reverse complement strand
CCCCCCCCCCCTTCCCTTCCCCCTAGCAATCTGACCGCGCCTCCAGCTCACTCACTCCAATCCTGTGAGGCCTGCAACCCGCCGCAACGGCCGCATGCTTGCCCGGCTCTCTGCGCTCGGCCGCCCGCATTGCCGTGCTCTGGGCGCAGCTCATGCCGCACCAAGTGGCTGCCTGTCTCCGGGACTGCCAGCCAGCCTCGGACCCACGCGTCGCTGACCCGCCGCCCGCCGGCTGGGCCGCGCAGGTGCAGCTGGACCCGCGGCCGGTGCGCTCCGGGCGCAGCCGCCGCGGCCTGCCGCTCTGCCTGCGCACGCGCACGCCCAGCCTGGAGCAGGCGGGCGGGCTGCAGCGCATGACGCTGCGCGGCCACACGGACGGCATCCGCAAGGTGGCGCTGACGCCCGGCGGCGCGGACATCGTGACGGGTGCGACTCAAGCCTCCTCGGCCGCGCGCCTGCCGGCTTGGGGGGAGCAGGTCGGGGCGGTAGAGCCTGCGCGGCTGGCGCTGGCGGGGGCGACACAGGGTTAGCCAGCGCGCGCAGTTCCCTGGCTGCCAGAAAGGGGCTGAATCAAGATGACAGATTCAGATTGGTCAGGGTGCTGGCGGGAGGTGCGAGAGAATTTATTGCGGCGGCCTCGCACCGGCGGCTGACAGAGGCCGCGTCCTGTCGCTGCTGCAGGCTCCGCGGACGGCACCGCCCGCGTCTGGGACATGGCACGCCACGCACCCTCCGCCCCAGAACACACACACACACACACGCCAGCCCGTGCACAGATGCCAATCGAGCGTCCGCTTGCTGCAGGAGATCGGCGACTGCGTGCTGCTGCTGGAGGGGCACGAGGCGCCGCTGACCGACCTGGCCATGAGCGCGGACAGCGCCATCATCGTGACGGCTTCGGAGGACGGCACCGCGCGCGCCTGGGACCTGGTCAGCCGCCCCTCCGCTGGCCGCCAGCGACCGCAGCCGGCTGCTTGCGGCCGCAGAGGCGCCTGCGCCCGCTGCGTCCGCATGTCTCACCTGCGAGCTCGTCCGCCGCGCAGGAGCAGGGGCAGTGCCTGAACGTGCTGGCCGGCCACACGGGCGCCGTCAACTCGGTGGCGGTGGACCGCCACGGCAAGATCGCCGTCACGGCCGGCGCGGATGGCACGGGGCGCGTCTGGGATGTGCGAGTCGGCACCTGCGTGCAGCTGCTGCTGGGCCACACCAGCCTGGGCGCGCCCCCGGTTCCCGGCGCTCGCCCTGCTGCGGATCCAGAAGCGGCAGCAGTGGCTGAGACGGGGGGTCGGACGGCTGCAGGCGCGCTGAACAAGGTGATCCTGAGCAGGGACAGCAGCCGAGCGGTCACCTGCTCCTCGGACTTCTCTGCACGTGCCTGGGAGGTGCGCCTCTCTGCCCCCGCCTGGCTTTGCGCGCCCGGCAGCCGCCGCCGGCTCGGCATGGTTCCAGTTCCAAAGCGCCGGCTCGGCTGCTGCTGCAGGTGTTCAGCGGGACGTGCGTCCACGTCTTTTCTGGCCACACCGGCTGGGTGGTGGACGCGCAGCTGACCGGCGACGGCTCGCTGCTCGTCACCGCCAGCCACGACGGCACCGCCAGGCCAGTCGCCTGCTGCTGGCAGCTGGCAGTAGAGCTTCCTGCTGGCTGTGGGGAGCGCTGAGGAAAGGCCGGCTCATGTGCAGGGCGTGGGACATGCTGAGCGGGCGGTGCGTGCACGTGCTGCGCGGCCACACCGGACGCATCAACGCCGTGCGCGTCGCCGCGGACGGGCGCACCGTCGTGACGGCTTCCGACGACTTCACGGCACGCGTGTTCGACCTGCAGACCGGCGCGTGCAGGTGCGGCTCGAGTCCGCATCTTGCGGCACAGTCTCACCTACTGCTGCGTCACAGCGCCTTTCTTCGCCGGGTGGCGGGCGCCTGACGCACCGTGCGCTGCGGCGCAGGCACACGTTGGTGGGACACGCGGGCTGGGTGAGCGACTGCGCGATTACGGCGAGCAGCACGGCCGCGATCACGACGTCGGGCGACGACCTTGCCGTCGTCTGGGACCTGGCGGCGGGCAGCTGCACCAACGTGCTGGAGGGCCACAGCGGCGAGGTGCTCAGCGTCGTGCTCACGCGCCGCGGGCGCTTCGCGGTGACGGGTTCCGCGGACGCGACCGCGCGCGTGTGGGATCTGGCCGCCGGCTCCGCACACCTGCAGCGCGCACACGCCGGCCGCGTGCACGGCCTCGTCGCGACGCCCGACCAGTCCACCGTCGTCTCCTACGGTTCGCGCTCGCTCCGCTCGACGCGCCGTCAGCCTGTGCGCCCCGGAGCGGCGGCGCTGATCGCGCGGATCGGCCCCCCGCGCAGGCGACGACGGGTGCCTGGTGTGGGACGTGGCGACCGCCGCCTGCTCGGCCTCGCTGGAGGGTCCGGCTGTGCGGTGGGCATGCTGCCTGGCGGACGGGCACAACTTGCTCTGCGTCTCTGGCGACCGCACGACGCAGCAGTGGGACCTGCGGACCTCGACGGCGACGACAGCGCTGCCGGGCACCCGCGGCAGCCGCGTCAAGTCCTGGGCAGCCTCCCAGGCAGGCTGCCCTGCCACCTCCCTCGCTCGCTTGGCCGACACCCTGCCCGAGCCCACAGCTTTGGTTTCCCAGTGACTGTGACCTGCCACACCATCCCGGTCCTCACCTTGGCCAGACTGGACCTGCCTGCAAGGCTCACGCCAGCCGTGCCGACTGCAGGACGGCCGCGTGGCGGTGGTGGTGCTCTTCGACAGCACCGTCACCGTCTGGGACCTGCACCGGCAGGAGCCGCTGACCGTGCTGCAGCGCTGGGGGCAGCGCGACGCGGCCATCGGCCACACGGGCGGCGTCAACGCGGCCGCCGTGTCCAGCGACGGCGCCCGCGTGCTCACCGTCGCCAAGGACTGCACCGCCCGCGTGTGGGACGTCGCCTCGGGCACCTGCCTGCACGTGCTGCAAGGCGCGCCTCCCTGCTCCTGGACAGCTGCAGCCTGCGAGCGGCTCCCGCCACCGCAGCCTCTGACCGAAGCCGCAGTGCTTGCGGCCGCGATGCGCCCGCTGTGCCGCCGGTCCCAGCGCCGCCTGGCTGCCTGCCGCAGGCCACACGGACGGCGTCACCGGCTGCGTCATCTCCGACGACAACCGGCTGGCCGCCACGCTGGCCTACGACTCCACCGCCCGCCTGTGGGACCTGGAGACCGGCGCCTGCCTGGGCCTGATGCCGCACGCCGGCGCGGTGTCCCGCGCCGTCTTCAGCGCCGACGCCTCGCTGCTGCTGACGGCCGCGGCCGACCACGCAGCCATGCTGTGGGCGCTCGAGCCGGGAGCCAATCCGCGCTTCCTGCACATCATGCGGGTGCGCCCGCTGCCCCGCATCCCGCTGCCGCTGCGCACGTGGGCATCCCGCCTGCTCGTGCTCGCACCAGCGCCCGCTGCGTCTGCGAGCTCCCAGCCTCCGATCTTGTCCGCTGGCGCCGCTGGCGGGGGCGCAGCTTGTCTGTCCGGCTGGGGGCAGCGCACAGCGTCACCCGGCACCTGGGTTCGGTGCTCGCAGGGGCACAAGGAGGAGGTGATGGGCATCGCGCTGTCGGCGGACTGCCGGTGGGCGGCCACCTGCTCGCGCGACAACAGCCTGCAGCTGTGGCACTGCGACACCGGTCAGCCACCCCCCTTGCCCCTTCTCCTTTGACCTCTCAGCTCCAGCCTGAGGCGCTGCACATGATGAGAGCCGTGCAACGACCTAACGGTGGGCATAACTTGCTGCGTTGGAGTGCGCCCCAGCACGCCAGACCGGGGTGGCGAAGCAGATGCATGCCCGGCCAGTCCCTGGTCGGCACCAGGACTGAGGCCCTGGCTGCGGCCGCGCAGGGCGGCTGGAAGGCTTCTTCGCCTCGGACGCCGGCCTGACCTGCTGCCACTTTGCGGGCGCCTCCCTCTTTGCCGGCGACGACACCGGCATCCTGCACCTGCTGGAGCTGCCCGCCTAGCCGCCTCTGCAGGCTCCGCTGCCGGCCGGCCTGCTCATTATTGACGCATGTTCCCTCGCCGAAGAAGCCAGCCCATCGCAGGAGCGCCGCCGCGGGAGGGGCGCCCGCATTTTTGGTCTCGTTCCCGCTCACGCTCTGACGCCGGCCGGCGTGCGCCGCGCGGTTGCACCCGCGGGCGCGGCTCCTGCCCCCGGCTCACCAGCAGGCCCCCCCCCCCCCCCCCCCCCCCCCCCCCCCGTCTTCTTCCGATTCCGCCGTCGCCGACGCATGGTTGCCGCTGTTGCGCTGCTGAAACACTCGGTGCTGTTCGCTTCGGCAGTGGCAGGACGTGTGTGCAAACACATGGCTGTAGGTACAGTAGGAGGTCCGCTAGTGCACTGGTGAGCACTGCATGCAGGGAGGCCGGCCATTGTGACATGGCTGTAAGCCGGCAGCTCGCCAGGACGCCCACTTGTCTCGCACGCAGCCGACTCGATGCAGCAGCACAGCCTGGATGCCGCCAGGTTCAAAACGCGGCGAATGCCAATCTGGGCGCAGAATAATGTCACAAACACGCCAGGCAAGCGCACATAGAGCGCACGCTCCCAGCAGCACACAATCGCTGGTTGCCAGTCGGATGAGCTGCTGGTGGCGGGCTCCCACTGTCAACCTCATTGCAGGTAGGGGATGACGAATTGGGGGGCAGCGCCGTGGCTGTTGCACAGCCGCCGCAGTGCGCCCTGGTCCACCGCCGGCGCGGCCCGCGAGGTGCCCAGCTCCTGCGCGTGGATGCCGCCGGCCACAAAGAGCGAGTCGATGCCCGCCGCCGCCGCGCCTGCAAGGCACCCGCGGCTGCTCGATGCTGGCATGTGCGGGTCCGCATGCACACGAGGGCTCTCCTCTCAGGGCAGGGCTTACCCGCGACGTCGTGCTCCAGCGAGTCTCCAATGGCGATCACCTCGCCCGGCGGCAGGCCCAGCAGCTCCTGGGCAAAGGTGTACACGATCGGGTCCGGCTTGCCCATCAGCACCACCTGCAGCCGGCCGCACACGACTGCGCGTCGGCTGCATGGCCCCTCCTCCGGGCAGCCGCCAGCAGCGCCACCTCTTTGAGAGCAGGGGCCCCTCGTGCATCAAACGCACGCCGGCAGGGATGCGGACTGCGCGCCCAGCTCGACTGTTGCAGGCAGAGGCTGGGTGGTGTAGGAGCGCGCCTCCGCCTTGAGCTCCTTGTACCAGCGGGCAAAGGTGCCCGGCATCGGGACCAGGCTATCGCCGCTGACCGTCACCACGTCCGGGTTGGCGACGATCAGCGGCAGCCCGCGGGCCGCCGTGCGCTCCAGCAGCGCACGGAAGCCGTCCATGGAGGTCGGCTCTGGCTCCTGGCCGTCCCCGCGGCCGAGCACCTCGGTGCCGTGCGCCAGCACAAAGTCTGCCTGCTCCGGATCGGTCGTCACCTGTGGCAAGCAGCAGCCAGTCCGTTTGACCTGCTCAGGCGGCAGGCGAATGGCAGAAAAGGAAGGCAGCAGAAGCAGAGTGGACTCCGCAGGAATCCGCGCCTGCAGGTCTAGGCCTTCGAGTGAGACGGCGCCGCGAGCGCCCCAGGTGAAGTGCAGGCATCGGCTGCCGAGGCGCTGCCACCAGGCACTCGGCCGGTCACGCAGGCTGCGGAAGGTCAGCTCGCCGCTCGTCACGGCGCCCTCAAAGCAGGCGGCGTCGAAGCCCAGCTTTTCCAGCTTGGGCAACGTGCTTGTCGACCCTGCACGGCCGGGCACCATGACTGCATGCCCTGCGGAATGGGGGGGTGCACGTGCAGAACAGTCGGCTGGGAAGCGCACGGCGCGAGCTGTTGCTGAGGATCAGGATCTTGCGCCCGTCGCGCGCGAGCCGAGTCACGGCCTCCACAGCGGCCGGGTAGGCGTGCTTGCCATCGTGCAGGACGCCGAACTGGTCCAACAGCACGCCCTGCGATGCAGTGAACCACCATCTGTCTGGAATCTTCCTTATTCATCGTGCTAGAGCCGTGGATACGGAAGCAGAGCGGACCTTGTACGCGGGCAACTCGTCGACATGCTCGATGTGCCTCAGCGCGCTATCGGAAGCAGAGGTAGCGGATGTAGCCATCGACATAGGTCTTCGACCTTTCGCGCAGCCGCTCTTGAATGGCTGTGGCCAGAAGGACAGCCGGTCGAGCAGCAATGCGCTCGGCATGCTAAACGTAAGTTCAGCGGTATGAGCAACTCGAGCGCAGCCCCGCCTCTTATGCAACTCCCGGCCGCGCGAGACGATTGACCAGGTCGGTGGCGATTGAACAGCTCAAAGCCCTCACCTGCGCCCTTACCTCGTCTCTTGCGCGAGACGACGTGTCATGGCCACTCTGATGTGAACTTTCAGCTTACTCTCAAACTCATCCCTGCCGTACAGTGCTGCCAGATCCCATATCAACGCAGCTGCAGTCTAGAGAAAGCGAAAGAGCGAGCTGCCACATCAAATAGTCTCTCTGAAAACTTTACGAGAGCGCTGCCTCACGCACGGGCACTGGGCGCCTGCTAGACGCACAGAGGGCACGCCGGATGCGCGCCTCGGGCGCCGTGCGGCGCGGCCAACGCCTGCTCAGGAGCGTGCTGGCCGATGCGGCAGCGGCTTCCGAGCGCGCGGCCTCAGGCAGCACGGCCAGCACGTCCGCGGCCACCGAGGGTGCGCTGATCGCCTACGGCAGCGGCGGAACCAGTCCACTCGGCGTTTTTAGAAAGCCCGAGCAACATCGGCCTTTCGGCGTGCAGGCCTGGCGCAGTTGCTGGCTCAGCGCGGTGGCGCCCGGACGCTGCGGACGCTCGCACGCGCCTGCAACGATGCGCTCCGGGCAAAGGGCACGGGGCAGCTGACGCCTGCGTCCCTGCAGCAGCTAGAAGAGGTGGGTCGCACTCGCCAGGATCCAGCCCTCCGGCTCGCAGCTTGCAGAAGTCACAGCCAGCTGACCTGCGGGGGCTGCCGCCTGCAGGCCAACCATGCGGTTGCGGCTTCGTTGCGGCGGTTGTACTGCAGCAAGCCACCCAAAGGCAGCCTTTTCATCCGCAGCAGCCTCTCACCCACGGGCTCGGCAGGAACGGCGCTGACCCGGCTGCCGCCCACGCGCAGGCTTTGAGAACTTCTATCCAAAGGGCCGCAAGGGCCGGCGGGCGGACAAGGCGTCTGCCGAGCAGAGTGCGTTCCCATCCGCAGCTGCCCCTCCAGTCTCAAGTCCCGAGCAGCGCCTGACCGCGCTGCTGCGCCAATGCAGAGGGCACGCGCGGCGAGCAGGAGGGCGGCAAGAAGAGTCCGAACGAGGAGGCGCTGCGACAGGCGATGGCCCGGGCGCGGCCGCTGCAGCAGGCGGCCTTCCTGTTTGTGACGATCGCGGCGGTGGCGACGCTGTCGCTGGGCATGAGCCGGCAGGACACGCAGGAGGTCAGCTTCCAGTGGTTCAAGGCGCACCTGCTAGCGGCCGGCGTGGTCGACCGGCTGGAGGTGCTCAACAAGAGCACCGTGCGCGTCTACGTGCGGCCCTCTTCGGGCGGGCCGCGGTGCGCGCCACCCCCTCCCCCTGTGCACGCTGCCAGCATGGCCCAGGCCCCAAGTGTGGTCCCTGGGGCCGAGTGCGTTTGATTTTGGGATGGCTGCCAGCCTGGTGAGTTCTTGGGGCTGCGCGCAAGGCGGAGGAGCAACTCCTGCCTGGGCAGCAGCGCTGCAGCCCCCCTGCCTGCCTGCTGCGCCTGCAGTCAGGCCTGACCTGGCACGCCCCGGCCGCTGCCGCAGGGGCAGCGAGCTGGAGGGGATGCAGACGGGGCTGCCCGAGCCGGCGCCCGGCACGCCTGGCGGCCCGGCGGGGGCGCAGCAGCGCTCTGCGCCGCGCTACCACTTCCAGATCGGCTCCGTGGACAGCTTCGAGCGCAAGCTGGACGAGGCGCAGGAGGACCTGGGCTGGGAGCCGGCCGAGTGGGTGCCGGTCACCTACGCGAGCGAGCTGAGCCTGCTGAGCGAGCTGTTCAAGCTGCTGCCGACGCTGCTCATCATCGGCGGCTACGTCTGGTTCACGCGCCGCTCCATGGGGCCGCTCGGCGGGACGGGCGGCCCGGGCGGCCGCGGCATCTTCAACGTCGGCAAGGCGCAGGCGCGCCGCTATTTCTGCAACAAGAGGGGGGTGGGCAGGGAAGGAATGCGGCCCAGTGGCGTAGTTTCGGCATGCGTGCCTCTGGGCAGCTGCTGGGGGGGCCGCTGGAGGACGGTGGCTGCACGTGCCCGGGAGGCTGGATCGGTGCAGCTGCTGGGGATGCGCATTGACGGCCATCGTGACTGCAACCTGTGTGTGTAAATGTCGCAGGTGTCGGTCATCGACAAGGACGCCAAGAACAAGGTGCTCTTCAAGGACGTGGCGGGCTGCACGGAGGCCAAGACGGAGGTCATGGAGTTCGTCAAGTTCCTGCAGAGCCCCGGCAAGTACAAGGAGCTGGGCGCCAAGATCCCGAAGGGCGCGCTGCTGACCGGGCCGCCGGGCACCGGCAAGACGCTGCTGGCCAAGGCGACGGCCGGCGAGGCCGGCGTGCCCTTCCTCTCCATCTCAGGCTCCGACTTCATGGAGATGTTTGTCGGCGTCGGCCCCGCCCGCGTGCGCGACCTCTTCTCGCAGGCGCGCAGCCAGTCGCCGTCCATCATCTTCATCGGTGCGGCCCCACTGCCTCCCGGCCCCCCCACTGCTGCTGGTCCGGGGCGCTCCCGCCGGCTCGGAGGGCGGAAGCAGCAGGCCGAAGCAGGTCGACCAGGCAGCGTGCGACACGTCTGGAAGAGCTGCTGTAGCAACACGGTGAAGTGGGGGAAGCGCAGCTGGCTGCGCTGTGAGGCTGTGTGGGCTGCGGATGCAGACGAGATCGACGCGATCGGGCGTGCCCGCGGCCGCGGCGGGTTTGCCGGCGGCAACGACGAGCGGGAGAACACGCTCAACCAGCTGCTGGTGGAGATGGACGGCTTCTCGACCGCCTCGGGCGTCGTCGTGCTGGCAGGCACGAACCGGCCGGACATCCTGGACCCCGCGCTGCTGCGGCCGGGCAGGTGAGCGACTGGGGTCTCGCTCTCGCTTCCAGTGTGAACGTCAGCCTGTGCACACGTTGCGTGCTGGAAGTGTCCAGCTCGCTCGGCTGAGAACAGACACCGACCTGCAGGTTTGACCGGCAGATCACTCTCGACCGCCCGGACATCACCGGCCGCGAGCAGATCTTCCGCATCCACCTGGCCAAGCTCAAGCTGGACAAGCCGGTCGAGTACTTCTCCGAGCGCATGGCCGCGCTGACGCCCGGCTTTGCCGGCGCCGACATCGCCAACGTGTGCAACGAGGCCGCGCTGATCGCCGCGCGCGGGGGCAAGGACGCCGTCGCGCTCGTCGACTTCGAGTCTGCCGTCGACCGTGTCATCGGCGGCCTGGAGAAGAGGAACAAGGTGCGTCGCCCGTTTCCGCGCCGCGCCGATCGGCGCGCTCCTTAGGATTCAAACTTTCGTTCGCACGATCGACGACTGCTGACTCGAACGCGCCCGCCCGTTGACGCAGGTGATCAGCAAGGAGGAGCGGCGCACGGTCGCCTTCCACGAGGCCGGCCATGCGGTCGCGGCCTGGTTCCTGCGCTGGGCGGAGCCGCTGCTCAAGGTCAGCATCGTGCCGCGCGGCTCGGCCGCGCTGGGCTTCGCGCAGTACCTGCCGAACGAGAACCTGCTGATGAGCACGGAGCAGATGGAGGACATGATCTGCATGGCGCTTGGCGGCCGCGCGGCCGAGCAGATCATGCTGGGCCGCATCACCACGGGTGCGTCTCTGTCTCCGGCCCCCTTTCCTGTTCCAGCCAGGCCTCGTGGCTGGCAACGCCAGGCGATGCAGGGCTGCGCCCGGCGTTGCCCTGCATCTGCTGTGCATGCCAAAGCGGCAAGCTGCTGCCAGCCTGGGCGGCAGCTCCCACAGACCAGCATCAAGGCAGTGGCCCCCCACTCGCAGGTGCCCAGAACGACCTGGAGCGCATCACCAAGATGGCCTACAACCAGGTGGCCGTCTACGGCATGTCCAAGGGCGTCGGCCTCGTCAGCTACCCGCCCGACGGCGACCAGTTCAACAAGCCGTACTCGGCCGAGACGGCCAAGGCGATCGACGCGGAGGTCAAGTCGATCGTGCACGCGGCCTACGAGCGCACGCTGGGCCTGCTGACCGAGAAGAAGGCGCTGGTCGAGAAGCTGGCGCTCGCGCTGCTGGACAAGGAGGCGCGCTTCCTTTCATCGTCAGCATCGCAGGGGAAGCCGAACGCATGTTGCTGCATTGTAGCCGCATTCCAAGTGTCACTCTGCAGCCCAGCTGCGCATCAAAATGGCACCGTGCTCTCCCATGTCCTGGCCGGCAGGCGAGCTGAGGGGAGTGTTGGGTGTCGCTGGCAGGTGGTCAACTCGGACGACCTGGAGGAGATCCTGGGCCCCCGCCCCTTCAAGAGCGCGGAGCTGCGCAACATCGACAAGTTCCGGGAGGGCTTTGGCAAGCCTGCGGAGGCCGAGCCCGCCGGCGCGGGGCCGGCAGTCGAGGAGCCGGCGCCGCCGACGCCCCCCGGCAGCGGCGCTGCCTCCGGCCCCAGCACGCTCAGCGCCTCCTGAGCTGCACACGGCCCGCGCAACCTGAGTGCTTGTACCGACCCCTGTACACCGCTCTGGTCTTGTTTTGCTCGACTGGTTGCGAGTGCGTGCCGCCGCAGCTGGCTGGCTGCCCTGATTGTCCGGCGACAGCGTTACACCTCAGGCGGCAGCGCGGCAGCTGCGCCGTGTGACACTCCCCCGCGGCACCCTCCACGCATCCTTGCAGCAGCAGCAGCGGCGCTCCTCAGACGATGGAGTTGGCGGCCGAGGCGATACGCGGCCACAGGTCCGCGCACTCCTTGGCCACCGGGCCAGTGATGGCCGAGCCTGCGGGGGGCGCGCCCACAGACCAGGTCAGCACAGGCACTGGGGGTGTCTGCATCATGCTTTTTGCCCTGCCAGCACCGCGCTGCCGCAAACAGGACTCCAGGAGAGAGGGAGCCGCACCCTTCATCTCGCCCTTGGGGTTGACGATGACGCCGGCGTTGTCCTCAAAGTAGATGAAGACACCATCCTTTCTCCGCCACGGCTTGCGCTGGCGCACCACCACGGCAGGGTGCACTGCGGGAGCAGGAGCCCGTCAGTCAACCGCGCAGGCAGGCATACGCATAACGTTTGGCGAGCAAAAGCATGTGCGAGAGGCCTCACCCTTCTTCCTCAGGTCCGGCTTGCCCTTCTTGACGGTGGCCATGACCATGTCGCCGGCCGCGGCCGAGGGCAGGCGGTTCAGGCGGGCGCCCCAGCCGACCACCGAGATCACATACAGGTTCTTGGCGCCCGTGTTGTCGGCGCAGTTCATAATAGCGCCCACCGGCAGCGCCAGAGACATCCGGAACTTGTTGCCGGCAGCGCCACCGCGCCCGCGCTTGGACGCCATCTTGCCTGCGAGCAGTAAGGCCGCCGGGCCTCGATCTCGCGGTTCCAGACGTATTTCGCCCCACCACCTCTTGTTCAAAGAATGCTCCCGCTCTCCCTGTAGCGTATCAGGCTGCCGGGCGACCCAGCCCTGCAATCGAACGATGCAAGAAGAGCCCCCGCCCCCGACAGCAGCCCCTGGCGGAGCGGCAGTACAAGAAGGCAATCACAAATGATTCGTTGAGCGTGGCGCTATGCAGCCGTGCTGCAAGCCAGGCCTAAGGACCCAGCAGCGAGGCCGCCACAAGCACCTCGCGCCTGAGCTGCGATCCCGCAACGGGCCGGGCACCGTCGGCGGCATGGTAACACACCTGACTCTCCCGCAGGCGTCCGCGGTCGAAAGAGGCCGAGCAGCCGCTCACGGTCAGCTGCGGCGGCCTGCCAGGTTGGCAAGGGCTGCGTTTGGTTTTGCTGCAAACAGCAGCAAACAGTGCTGCTTTCGACCCTCCGTTCTGTCGACAGGGCGGTTATGTTAAGAGGAGGGAGAAGCACGGCGGCTCGCCTCCTGCGCGGCCAGATCTCGCATGCCGGTCCCGAGATCGCGGCGAGTGCGGCGGCCGCGCCGCGTGCTCTCGCGGACGCCGGTTGCTGGTCGCAGGGCGCAGAGGATGACCGGCGCAGCTCCTTTGGTGCAACGCCGTCGTTCTTCGGCGCGCAACTGGCCGGGCAGCGTTGCTTCAGTGCCAGCGCCATCTCCAGGCATGACGACGACTCGGCTGGCTGGGAAGCGGGCCAGCCAGCCGAGCCGCCGCTTGAGACCGGGGCCAGCCTGCCCGATGTATCAGGTACTGCAGCTGGCTCGAATTCCCGGGCGTCCAGCTCTAGGAGACCTTCAGCTGTGCGCTGCGGTGCTGAGGTGGCCGCGGCGAGCAGGCCTTGTGAGCGCGGAGGCGATCACATCGGCGGCAGAGGAGGCTGCGCTGGCGTCCGCAATGGGAGAAGTCTGGTTTCTGAACAAAGGCTTCCAGCTGCTCATACGGAGCGCGCACGACTTCACGGGGACGCCATGGTAGCCTCCACGCTTCAGGAGAGTGCTGGTCTTTCGCGGCCATGTGGGCTTCCTGTGCACCGAATCATCTGCTTTGCTCACAGGTGGGGGTCCATCGCTCTGTCGACGCTGGTCATGCGGGTCGCCACCCTGCCGCTCACCATCAAGCAGCTGCGCAACACCGCCAACATGCGGGTGCACTGCCAGCCTCCCTCGCTCCCAGCTCTCTGCTGTCTGCGCCTGGGCGCACATTGAAATTGTGTTGCTGCCGCAGAAAGCCATGCCGGAGCTGCAGCAGCACCAGGAGTGGTACCAGCAGCAGTCAGCGGTGCGCTGTCCACACATGTTGCGGCGCCACCCTCAAAGCCGCTGCAAGCATGTTGCGAGGCCTTGGATGGCCGTCTGATGCTCGCGACAGTTCCCAGCAGCATGCTGCACGAGGCTGAGGGGGCTGAGGAATGATTGTTTGGGCGCCAGGCCGGCCGCGCAAAGGAGGCGCAGCCCGAGTTTTCCGCACGAATCGCCCGCACCTGGGCCAAGTACAATTGCAACCCCTTCAAATCGATGCTGCCTCTCTTTGCACAATTCCCTGTCTTTGTCGGCTTCTTCTCCGCGCTGCGCTCGCTGGCCGCCGCCAAGGTACCCCCTCCTCATGCCGAGCTGTGCTGCAGACCTGCGCGGCGAGGCAGCTTGGGTGGCTCGACTCTGCCAGACCAAGCAGTCCATTCTTCTTAGGTAGGTAAATGGGGGCTTGCAATTGCAGGTGCTGGCTAGTTAAAAGAACAGCGCCAGCTGACCTTCGGGGTGGCGCAATAGCAGGCGGCCGCCAGGCCTTTCGACCTCCCGAATGCGCGCCCGCAGGTGCCATCGCTCATGGTCGGCGGCGTCGGCTTTGCCTGGTACCAGGACCTGACAGTGGCCGACCCGTACTACACGCTGCCCATCCTGTCCAGCCTCATCTTCCTCGTCTCGGTCGAGCTGAACGCCGCCGACGGCATGCAGGCATGGGCCCCCCAATCACTGCCTCTTCCTGCGCAACCTTCAGGCGCTTTGCGCGCTTCATGCCTGGAGCGGAGACGCTGCGGCTGGGGATGCTGAGCCGCTGGTCCCGGCAGAGCCAGGAGGCAGAGCCGGCGGGAGCCTGAGGGGTGGGGGCTGCGGCTGCAGGGGCAGGACGAGAAGACGCTGTCCCGCACGAAGAACCTGATGCGGGTGCTGGCGGTGGCGATGGTGCCGATGACGGCCAGCATGCCGCAGGCACAGCCCTGCTTCTCACTGGCTCTGTCACACGGCGCAACAGCTGCGCCCCACTCACAGCTCGGCCGTGCGCGCTGCTGCAGAGCGTCTTTTGCTACTGGATCACCTCCAACCTGTACTCTCTGGTCCAGAGCTCGGGTCCGGCCCTCCGCCCAGCAGCGCTCGAGCCGAGGCAGGCACGCCCGGGTCGAGCGGCGCTCACTGGCGGAAGGGGCGGCGGCTGCGCGCAGTGCTCAAGCTGCCGCGCGTGAAGGTGCTGTTCGGGCTGCCGGAGTTCGGCCCCCAGACGCCGGCGGCGGCGGTGCAGGCGGGCGCGGCCGCGCAGGTCGGCAAGCCGGTCAAACTGTTCGAGCAGCCGCCGGGGCGGACGCGGCCCAAGGGCTCCCGGCGGTGACGCGGCTCTGGTCGCTTGCGTGCCCCTCCGCCGGCGGCAGCTAGCCCTGCACGCTCGGCGGGGGGGCCGCATCCTTGCCCAGGCTGGCGTAGGCCGCCATGATGGGGTCCACCATCGGCGCCAGCTCGGGCACCGTCCACTGCCGCACCGTGCCTGGCAGCGTGCGCCCGGCGGCTGTCAGGCTCTCGGCCATCAAGCTGGCGACCAGCATGCTGCTGCCTTTTCATGCCATTGCTCTGCTGCTGTGCTAGACGCGACAAACATCAACGCACGGCTCATGGCCGGTTCAACGCAGCTTTGTGCGCCTTCTAGGCTTGTGCCGCTGCTCATGCAACAGGCGCCTGTAGCTTCCAGCACTGAGGCAAAGCCTGCGCATGTTCCACAGACGAGTCTTTGGCACCCCAACATGCAGACGAGCAGCAGCCCCCGCCTCTGCCAGCAGCGCACATGCAAAGCAGGCCGGGAAGCGGGGGCAGGGCCGCGCCTGAGCTGTGGCCGGTGAACACCTGGTCCTCCGGCCCCCACACGATCTGCGTGACCGGGTCGCCCGGCGTCTCTGCGGTGGCCGCCGGCAGGCACATGTTCGGCACGCCCTCGACCAGCTCGCGCACGTTGTACGCCAGCACCTGCCCGTCCTCGCTGCCCGTCGCCAGCAGGCCAGCCTCCTTGGGCTGCCATGCCTGCCGCGGCGCTTGCCCGCCTCAGGGCCCGGCAGGCAAGTGCTGGGTCGCGTGTGGACAACAGATGAATGAACGGTGCTGGGCGTGGTGATGATGAGGGCCCTGCTGCAGCTGTTGGGATGCTTGTTGGGCGCTACAGACGGCTGTGGAGCACCTATGGTCTGGTGCGCGGGATGCAGAGCGGCGGGGAGTCGAGGCAGGGGGAGGGGGGGACCCACCTGGCAGGAGACGCGCTTGGTGTTGCCGGCCGTGCAGATCGGGATGCTGCCGGCGGGGCCGTCGTTTGAAAAGTCCCACACCGTGTTGCGTGTGCCGCCCTGCAGCGGCAGAACGCCCGTCGTCTCGCATGCCCCCCCGTGCGGAACATCCCTACTCAAGAGGCAGCAGGACAGCTGTATGGGGGCCAGAGGCGAACCAGCGTGGCCAGGTATTGCCCGGTGACGTCAAAATCGCACTTTTCCACCTTTTGCTCGTATCCGCCGCAGCTGAGCTCCTGCAGTTGGCAGCTGGGCTCAGACCCCTCTCAATCTGCATACAATCACATGAAGTGGGGCAGAAGAGTGGGGAAGCATGCCACTATTTGCAGGCGGCCGGGCATGTTGCCTGGCGAGACCTTCCAGATGTGCACCGTCGCATCCTGACAGCCGGCGACGAACCACATGGAGCCGTCCGGCAGCTTGGCCACATCTGCCGACAGCAGTGCGCCCTGCGCAGCAGCGCCGCTGAGTCACGAGCGGATTCCCAGCAGTGGGAGCCACAATGCTGCGCAAGAGCCCCCTGCGTGATGGCTCTGTGCCTGGTAGGGCAGCTCGAAGCCTGGGATGCCGACGTCCATTGGCCAGCAGCTGATGCCGCCATAATAGGAGGCGAGCACAAAGCCGTCGCTCGTCAGCTTCACGTCCGCCACGGTCGCTGCGACGGGTGGGTATATCTTTCTGCAGCAAGACGGTCTGCGGTCAGGATGCCAGTGTGCAAAACCGCTTGCTTGCAGAGCAGCTCCAGGAGGCCCCTCGCCTGCTGGCCTCCACATCCGTCGCCGAGATGTCCACCAGGTGCACTCGCCGGCCAGAGGAGCAGGCAAAATGCTTGCCGTCCAGAGAGACGGCCACGTTGGTGACTGTGTGCCCTTCGGCAGTCCTGCGCATGGCGATGGCGACGTGAGGCAGTTCTCCCCAACAGAGACTGGATTCCTGCTGAAGGGCAGGCTTTGCAAGGTAGCACACGAGTCAGCGTCCAGCCCCTCCACCTCCAGGCTCTCCAGTCGCTCGCCGGTGCGGTAGTTCCACACGCACGCCCGCCCATCCTCGCCAGCCGAGATCAGCTTGTCGCCGGCCGCGAAGACGAGGCTGTTGGTGCCGCCGGCGTGTCCGGCCAGCCTGTGCAGCGTGGCGCCACTCTGCCGGTCGAGCAGGAGGATCTCTGCATCGGCAGTGCCCACCGCCAAGATGTCCGATGCTAGCGACAGCGCGGAGACGGTCTCCGGTGTCTCTACTGTGAAGCCTGGCACCAGCTCTGGCAGGTCCAGCACGCCCATCGCGGCGCGCTAGCTGGACTCGCGCAGACCTCGATTGGATGCCTCGATCCCGGTTCGCGCGCTGCAAAGGAAAGTGAAGCGATCAAGTCTCTGCGTGATTTTCTCAGTGCTACGATGAACGGCAGAGTGCGAGGAGTGATGACCAGTCAGGTGAGAGAGCGTGAGAATGTGGGCTCGGCTCCCTGAGTCAGGTCTTGAACTGGTTCCCTCCCTCCGCTCGCCCGCTCGCTGCTGCTTCTCAGATCTCTCTTGAATGAATGGAAGAGGTTGTAACATACATTCATTCATTCTCAGATCTCTCTTTATGAGGGCACTAGCCCGTGCGGACGGCCCTCTGCTGGCCGTGTCGCTGCTGTGCACGCTTGGCCCGCGGACATCTGGCACGCTGCTGCACCGCTCAAGGGGAGAGCACAATCGTTCAGCTCCAGGCCACCTGCACCGCGCGGCTGCACAGCCACTACAGGGCCAGATGGCTGCTCGCTACCCCACACCGCTGGTGGTGAAGCCGAGGGGAGGCCAACACAACAGCAGTGTTATAATCATCCACGGTTTGGGCGACAGCGGCGAGGGCTGGGTGGATTTCGGGCCCGAGCTGGCTTCAGTCCTGCCGGGCACCAAGTTTATCTTCCCTACCGCTTCTCAGGTCTGCTCCTGGTGCCACACTGCCTGGCAAACAGGGCGACGGGACCGCCGCCTCACAGCCAGGTGCTGCGGGACTGCAGCTCCCAGTCACACTCAACGGCGGCATGGTCATGAATGCCTGGTATGACATCACGAGCCTTGAGAAGCTGACGGCGAGGGAGGACGCAACCAACCTGAAGGCCAGCGCAGCGTACGCAGCCCATAATTCCTTGCGAGAATGCCTTTGCCGTACGCCTGCCTGACGTGTGAAGTCAGCCATACTCTGTCACTGCAGGTACATCGAGTCGCTAGTAGAGGCTGAGGTCAACGCGGGCATTGACAGTCGAAAGGTCGTCGTGGCCGGCTTCTCCCAGGCCAGTCGCGCGTTGCCCAGCCCCCCCAGGCACAGCCACCCGTCAGCCACGCACTGAAGCAGCAGGTTGGTTTGCAGGGCGGCGCGCTGGCACTGCTGAGTCTGCGGCAGCCGCGCCCGCTGGCCGGCGTGCTGAGCATGAGTGGCTACCTCACGCTGGCCAGCGAGCCGCTGGTCTCCGAGGCCAACAAAGCGACCCCGCTGCTGATGTGCCACGGTGCAGCGGACCCCGTGGTCAGGCTCCAGCACGGCCTGTGGCCTTGCTGCTCTCGCCAGTGGCGGCTGGGTGGGTGATCTGTCGACATCCGTCTGCAGGTGGCGCACGAGTACGGCGTGGAGAGCTATGAGCGGCTTCGGGCGGCCGGCGTGGACGTGACCTTCAAATCCTACCCCGGCCTGGGCCATTCGCTGGCGCCAAAGGAGATCGCTGACATCAAGCAGTTCCTGGGCGAGCGCTTGGCTGCCTAGGAACTGGAGGCTTTGTGACTTGATGCCGTTACAATTACGCTCATTGACCTAGGAAACGATTTCGCTCGCCTGCGCCCGATCTGCCGCATCTGACGCGGCCGCTCCTTCTCGAGATGCACCGCTTCTTGCGCCTGGCTCTTCTCGCGGCGTCCCTCTTGCTGCGCAGCAAGGTTGCGGCGTGGGAAGACGATTTCCCACCGCCAGTGATCTTTGAACCTCGCGGTGCGCCAGACTCGAGCGCAATCCTGCTCCATGGATTCAACGAAACGGCCGAGCTCTGGGTGGACGTCGTTCCTTACCTGAGCGCAGGTAGCGTCTGAATTCGCGACTCATGCCGGCATACAGAATTCTGCATGCGCCTAGGAAGGGGACCGCAGCATAGCAGAATTCTGCATGCGCCTAGGAAGGGGACCGCAGCATAGCGTGCAACTCGCTTTTCCATGATACAAGCAAATGCTATTGAGATTCTTGCTCTTTCAACTTCGAGGCCTTCCCAACACCACCTTCATCCTGCCAACCGCGCGCGAGCTCCCCTTGGGAAACGGTTCCTTTGCAACAGCTTGGTACGCAAGTCCGACACCGGAGAAGGACGACGTGGCCAACCTTAACATCAGCTCGATGTGCGCCCTCCCTTGTGACCTTTCAAAAGCAGAAACTTGGGCCCCCAGTCTCATGACCGCCGAGATTTGAGCACAGCAGCGATGTACAGGTATCTAGAGTCGCTGGTGCTGGCAGAGGTCGAGTCAGGAATCGACAGCAGGAGGGTGGCCGTCATAGGCTTCTCCCAGGTTGACTGCGGCATGCCAACATCTTGTGCGTGCCTATGCTGGTGCCAAGCTCCTAGCGCGGCCAACATGCAGGGCGCATCCATGGCGTTGCTGAGCCTGCGGGTGCAGCTGCCCCTGGCTGGTGTCGCGTCCCTGAGCGGCAGGCTGATACCGCTGAATGGGCCACCGGTGTCTGAGGAGAACGAGGCAACACCTGTCCTGCTGCTCTACGGCGACGCAGACCCGATTGTAAGCCACTCATTCCTTTCCTGCACCTGCCCTTCAAATCCCACCAGTGTAAGCGATCCGCCGGCATGCATGGGTGCAGGTGCCTGTCCGGTACGGAGCCGAGGCCTTTGAGGGGCTGGCGGCAGCAGGCCTGAACACCACCCTCGTGGGCCACCCAGAGTCAAAGCACGAGGTCGCCCGTCCAGAGCTGGAAGACCTGAAGCATTTCCTGGAGCAGCAGCTGGCGAGCACCGACTAGAGTTGGCAGGGGCAGCGCCCTTTGATTGGCAGCCGGCCCTACGCGGCGGCTTCTCAGATGTGCTAGCAGGACTGCTCTGGCAGTTGATCGTTCACGTGCTGCCAGCCAAACAGAGTGGCAGCGTCCTGTGCAGCGCTGCAAATGCGCTGCAGGTTGCAGCTCAGGTCAAGTGGCGGACGGTGGGTGGCGCTGCTGCATCGGCCTCCGGCAGACGGGGGTAGGCCTTGTGGCTGCTCAGTGATCTGCTGACACAGCAGTTGCTGCAAGCTGCATGGCCTCTTTTGGCCTCGTAGGAATGCATCATCTGCAAATGCTTCAGCCCTGCTATGTAAGCACACGTAGGGCGCGCACATGCAGCCTTCTTCCCACATCCAAGTAGTATGCTCTGCGACCAGTCAGAAGCGGGCAGCCCACCAGCACCTGCTTTCAGAGTAAGCACCGCAAGCCTCACACTCCAGGGGACGTAGACTCCAAGCTGCCGCAGCGCTGCGTGCTGGGCTTACCGGCTACACTTTGGCCTATCAGTGGCTAACAAAGCCGTGGTGCGGCTGAATGAGCCATGGTGAAGAGAGGCACACGGTCAGGCCACAGCACGCCCCCTCCAGGTTTTTTGCCTTGCTTGCGCCTGCTGCAGTCAGAAGAAGCTGCTTGTCAGCAGCGCACATGCCGTTAGTAGCATTTGAATTTGCCGGCAGGCCAGCCTCAACACTCGACACATCGTGTGCTACGGGAAATTTCGTCTCTCAAACCTTCCACTCATCTTCTCGCGATGCACAGCGTGTTGCAGATCGCTCTGATTGCAGTCTTCGTCTCGCAGTGGAGCTCGGCTGTGACCGGGCAATTCGCGTTCCCCCAACCGCTGATCATCGGACCCAGCGGAGCCCCAGACTCGGGCGTGATCCTGCTCCATGGAGCAAACGAGACGGCGGAGCTGTGGGTGGACCTAGTTCCTGAACTCAACGCGGGTTAGCAGCCAGATCAGTTCGAATGTCGATGCCGGCATGCGTCGCGATTTTCGGATCAAAGCCGCGGCCGCTTGCTGTTGGATATCCGTCAGGATCTTGAACAGCCGCTTCCAATGCCCATGCAGGCCTGCCTAACACCACCTTCATCCTGCCAACCGCGCGGGAACTTCCATTGCCAGATGGTTCAGCAATCCCAGCGTGGTATGCGAGTCTGACCCCGGAGAAGGACGACCAGGTCAACCTCAACATCAGTGCATTGTGAGACATCTCCTTTGGTTTCATGCATTCGCATAGCTGCCTATTGCAAGGGCAGCAGTCGAGTGGAGTTCGGCGCCAAATTTTAGTAGCTTTTGCTATCAGCAAAGCTGCGGAAGAACAGCATTTTGCTTGGTCTCCTGCGGCGAAGCCGAAGACAAGGCGCAGGTACCTCGAGTCGCTGGTGCTAGCGTTGGGTGATTATGGGGTCGACAGCAGCAGGGTGGTTGTGGCCGGCTTCTCCCAGGTCAGCTTCGAGGTAATCACCTCTTTCACGCGCTTTTCAAGAGAAAACAGGTGCTGAAGCTTGGCCAACATGCAGGGCGCATCCATGGCGCTGTTGAGCCTGCGGGAGCAGTCGCCCCTGGCTGGTGTTGCATGCTTGAGCGGCAGGCTGATACCGCTGGACGGGCCGCCGGCTTCTGAGGCGAACGAGGCGACACCAGTGCTGCTGCTCTACGGCGACGAAGATCCGATCGTAAGCACCCCTCTCTCCTACCCTGACATCCCATTCACTGCCATCTGTGTTTGCCAACGGCTGTTTGCGTCCCACGGCTGCCTCACGCAGCAATCAATACACACAACTGGCTTGCATGGGTGCAGGTGCCGCTCCGGTTCGGGGCTGAGGCCCTCGAGGGGCTGACGGAGGCGGGCATGAACGCGACCCTGGTGACCCATCCGGACTCAAAGCATGAGGTGGCCCCCCAGGAGCTGGTGGTCCTCCGGCAGTTTCTGGAGCAACGCCTGGTGGCGCCCACCTGAGCCACCAATGCCAGGGTCCTGACACTGGTTCATTCCCCTGCCTCTGAGGCTGCCGAGCATGCATAGGATTGATTTGCCTTTGTTGTAGACAGACGACGGCCCTGCGCGTCCGCTGCTGGCTTATGCTTGCAGGATTCCTCTGATAATCGACAGTGTTGAGCTGCTGCCAGCCGCCCGTCATGGCAGCGTCCTGTGCAGCGCTGCAATCGTGCCGCGGGTGCGGTCTAGGCAAAGTAGCGAACGGTCAGGTGGCGCCGCTGCGTCGGCTTGTGGCAGACGGGGCAGGCCTTGTGGCTGCCGAGCGCCTTGACCCAGCAGTTCATGCAGGCCGCGTGGCCGCACTTGGCCTCGTAAGGGTGCGTCATCTTGACCTGTGCAGGCACCGCAGCCGCCTCAGCACCAGCCACAGTGCACCGCCCATGCAGCAGCTGCAGGTGCGCCCAGCTGCAGCACAGGCAGGGCATGCGCAGACATGCTCTGCCCAGCTCAACACGCTCTGTGGCCTGCCAGAGGCTGTTACAGGCGGGCAGCCGCACCTGCTTGCACAGCGCGCATCGCACGCCGCCCGCAGGCACAGGGACGGCCGGCTGCCGCGGCGCGGCGACCTGCACCTCTGCCAGCGGCCGGCCGCCGCCGCCTGCTCCTGCAGCAGGCGCTTGGCCTGGGCCGGCGGCGCTGCCAGGAGGCCTGCCGCTGGCGGCTGCCGGCAGGCTGCCTGGCTTGACACCAGGCTTGGCCCCGGCCCCGCCACCAGCACCTGCGCATGGAAGCCACTCTTGTGAGGCCCCAACGCAGGCCGCAGGAGGCAGCGACAGCAGAGATGGGCGCTTGCTGGCGTAGCCGCCGGGTCGTCGAGGCTTGCCTGGCGGCGGGGGCGCCGCCTTCAGCTGCCGCTCGACGACGCCTCCTCCGTGCGTGAACTGGGTCACGCGGGGCCCGCCGCCGCCAGCCCCCTTGGCCTGGCTCGCCGCGCCGCCTGCAGGCCCCGCTGCCCCTTGCTGCTGCCGCCCGGGCTGCGGTGCCTGCAGCACCCAAACACAGCCTCTCAGCGTGGGCCCCTGACGAGCCGATCGCAGAAACATGGGCTAGCCGCCCGGGTAAGGCAGGGCAAGCAGAGAGAGGCTCACTGCGGCTGGCTGCGCCTGCGGCTGGCTGGCAGGCGTGCCGCCTGCTGAAGGCCTGGCAGCAGCTCGCGCCTGGGTCGGCTGGGTGGCCAGCGGCGGCTGGGCGCCGCCCTCCACCAGCGCCCTGCGCCATCAGCAGCCTCAGCAGGCGCATCCCCAGGTTTTGCGCTCACTGGGCCACGCTCCGTCCTGGCGTTCGCCTCGCTCTCCTTACCAAAGACCCAGCAAGGCGCATGACGCTGGTGACTGCTCCCTAACAGCAACTGCATCGTCTGCCTGGGCAGCGGCAGCGACAAGCAGCAAGTATGCCTGACACAGTCTCAGCCAGGCAGGGGCTTTGCCAGCCACAGGGGAGGCAGCCCCAGCAGCTCCTGGAGAAGAGGGGGGGGGCCTAGCCTGATGCAGGCCTTGATGTGCGGCTGGTCTGCCTTCGGCAGGAAGTCCACAAAGCCCGGCAGCAGGTGGCGCCTGCCCGGCACGCACAGCACGGCCAGCACCTCGTCCGCCAGGCGCCGCGAGTCGCGGCCGCGCTTGCGGAACGCGGTCAGGCTGCCGACGATCTGCGGCCGGGCGGCGGCTGCGCTGTGGGTGGGAGCAGGCCGGGGGCGGCTGGTGGCTGGCGTAACTCGCAATGCATGTTCATCACGAGGCAATGCACCCGTGCCTGCCAAAGCTGGTGTGTGGTTGTGCAGGAACTGCAAACATGCAGCGCTGGCGCGCGGTCAACAGGCGCCTGCCCACCTGCTTGTAAGCCTCGGGCGGCAGGTCCCGCTTCAGCCGCGCCAGGTAGTCCCCGGTGCTCCGCTTTGGCTTGGCTGCTGCTGCAGAGCCGACGGCGGCCGGCCCAGTGGGCTGCGGCGCGCCCGCCTGGGAGCCCGCCGCCGGGTCCTGCGCCTGCGGCAGGCTGGAGCCCAGCGCCCGCGCGGCGGCCTCCTGGCGCGCCCGCGCCACCGCCGGGGGCGGCTCCGGCCGGCTGAGCGGCTTGGCGGGCACGGCGGCGGGCGCCGGTGCCGGTCTGCAGGCACGCAGCAGCCCTCAGTCATGGGCGGGTGGCAGCACTGCCGCGACGCCGTCATGCGTGCGAGGCGGGGCCTGCCTGGGCGGCCGGCGGGGCGGCGGCCGCATGTCGCTGTCCAGCGCGCCCCACAGCTCCTCAGCGAGCGTGCCCTCGCCGGCGCTCGGCCGGGCCGCAGCCGGCGCTGGCCGCGCGGCGGCATTCTCGCTGCGCAGCACGCCCAGCAGATCCCGCTCGCCTTGCGGCAGCTCCGGGACGGGGCGGCTGCTGTGGACGGCCATGCGCGCCAGGCCGCTGGCGTCAACGGCGCTCGGCACGCGCAGCGCGACGCCACGCGCCCGTGGCGGCGGCGCCGGCCTGCGGCCCACGGCGCTGAAGGCGCCGTCGCGGGCGGGCGCGGGCGCCGCCGGCGGCGGCGCGACGGCGGCGGCCGCCTTGGCCGCGGCCTCGCGCTCGCGGAAGAAGCGCGCGAGCGAGCCGGCGGCCGCGCCGAAATTGGGCTGCACCTGGACCAGCGGCCGCAGCCAGGCGGACAGCTGCTTCTGGTTGTGCGGTTGCTGCGCGCGCGGGCGACGCCGAGCGTCACTTTTTTGAAAAGTCGTGCGCAAGTCAGAGGCGGCGCGGGAGGAGAGGGACGCGCCGCGAAGCGGTCGTCGCACAGCAGGATGGCGCCGTAGTCGTTGCGGTGGCGGATCACGCGCCCGACGCCCTGGTTGACGGCGCGCAGCGCCTGCTGGCTGTACCACTGGTCGCCGGTCAGGCGCGCCGGCGGCTGGCCCGCCAGCGGCCGCTTGGCGCCGCCCGCCCTGCGCGCCGCCTCGTCCAGCACCTCCTGCTTCAGACGGACCTGCGCGCACGGCGGCCGCAGCTTCACGCTCCCCGGCATTGCCTGGGGACGCAGACGCGCAGCCACAGGCTGCCCCAGCACGTGCCTTTGCGTCCTTGCTGTTGGCGAACGGGATGCCGGTGATGACCACGGCGCGCCCGGCCCGGTCCGAAAAGTCGAGCCCCTCGCTGACCTTGCCCCTGCAGGGCAGCTCGCACAAGGCGTCAGGCAGCAGCAGCGGCGACTGCCCGACCTTGAGCACATCGGCGGGCTCGGCGCGCGCCTGCAGACGGCAAAGAAGATGGCGCCGGTCATGCTCGGGTCGTTCAGCTTGGCGCTGTAGTCGTCAGCCGCCTGGCCGAACAGCGCGCTCTCCTGCAGCAGCACAGGCAGCCCGTGGGCTGAGCAGCACACAGATGGTAGCCACTGCTGGGCGGGTCAGCCTGGGGCGGTCGCGCCTTGGGCTCGATCACGGGCTGCTTGTTGCGGCAGATGCGCTCCCACAGCGTGGAGCCGCCGACGCCGCCCTGCAGGCTGCCCTTCCAGGCGGCGATGCAGGCCTCCAGTACGACGTAGGAGGGGAAGAAGACGAGCAGGCCGCCGGGCACGATGCGCGCAAAGTTCTCGAGCGCCAGGCCCAGGTCCTCCTGGTACGCCTTGGAGCTGCGGTTGGCGAAGCTGCTGTTGAGCGCGGCTCCCCGCGGGCCGACGGCCACCACGCCCACCCATACCTGCTCCCGGCGCACGCCCTCTCAGGCTGCCGCGCCCTTGGGCAGGTGACAGGAGGCGGTGCTTGTCGGCTGCGCTGCCTGTGAGTGTGCGACCCAACAGCACCAGGCATGCGAGCACAGCAAGCCCGAGTGGCACAAGTCCACCAGGGGCGGCAGGTATGATGAGGACGTCTGCCATGAGCCGGGCAGCTGGCTGCGCGCCGTCCTCTGTGGCGGGGGGGCGGGGAGCGCGCCTGCTCCTCGCCGATGACATGTGGATTCTCCAGCGTGATGGGGAACGGCAGCCGCAGCTCGGCGGCAAAGCTGGCCAGCGGCGACAGCGTGCCGCTCGTCAGCAGGAAGCTGCGCACGCGGCGGCGGGACAGCGCCTGCATGGCCAGGCCGGGCACGAAGCACCTGCGGCGCGCACCGCCTGGGGTCACACCACCCTTTGATGGGCCGCAGGAGCGCTGCTGTTGACTGCCTGTTTACCTCCTGACCCGAGCGCAAGCCCCCTACAAAGCTGCAGGAGTGCATTTGGTTTGCAGCAAACCCTGGGCCAGACGTCAGGCGCCTGCACTGGCCGGGAGCAGGAGGGGCTGTGTGCCAGTAGCTGAGCGTGGGCGTGGGCGGGCCGCCGCGGCCGGAGCGCTCCAGGCGCACGTGCACTCGGTAGGACGCGAGCGCGGGCGCCTCCCCGGGCGCGTGCGGCTCCAACGAGTCGCCCAGCAGGCGCAGGTGATCGATGAGGGCCACCAGCCGCTGGCCGGCCGCCCGCATCCTGCACGGGCGATCCCCGCAGCAATGGCTCAGGGCAGCCTGCAGCTGCAAATGCTTGTCGCAGCTCCCAGCCACGCAGGCTGCACCCAAGCACCACTTGCCGGCACGCCGCCACAGGCGAGTTCGTCCCGTCCAGACGCAAAAGGGGGGCGCGCCCGCGGCCAGACTCCGCCGCGTCCGCCGCCAGCAGCTCCGCGGCCGCGTCCAGCTTGCTGGTCAGGCGGGTCAGGTCCTCCTGGCCGCGCACGCGCATCGCCGCCAGCAGCTCCAGCACGAACTCGCCCGGGCGCGTGAAGCCAGACGTGGGCGAGCAGTCGCAGGCCGCGATCGCGTCCTCCAGCGCGCGCAGCATCTCGCGGACGATGCGCAGCTCCGTCGCCAGCTCGAAGTAGTTCGGCTCGCCCTCGGCCTGGCATGCGACGCACCGCCTCAGGCCGCGAGCTCGAATCCGGCATGCTCGATCCGACCGGCGAGCCGTTGCTTGCGGGCCTGTCGAGCTGCACCGCAGCGGTGCGCGAGCGCCAAGAGGGCTGGATGGCGCACCGTGCCCTGCGGCGGCGCGCGCTCCTGGCGCCGCACCGCGACCGCCTGCGCCTCCGTCGCCTCTGCGATGCAGCCGGCCAGGAAGGGAGCCGGCAGGTCGAACGAGCCGGCGTCCGCGCACACGCCCTGCGTGCGCCAGCGCAGGTCGATATCGGGCTGGGCGGCACCCGCCGCCGCGCACGCGGCCCCGCCGCTCGGATCGGGAGCCCGCGCGCCTCGACGTTGTGCGCCTCGTCGAAGATGAGCACCGCGTTCTCGAGCTCCAGCATGGCCAGACCACCGCGCGCCTTGGCGTCCAGCAGGTAGTTGTAGGGCAGGAAGACGAGGTCGGCGGTGCGCGCAAACTCGCGGCTGAGGTAGAAGGGGCAGGGGCCGCGCGCATTGCCCAGTCGCACCAGCGCCTCGATCTCCAGAGGCTCCGCATTCGCATCCGGATTGCGCTGCGTGAACGGGTCCACGCGATTGAACCTGCAGCACCGTGCGGCGTTGCAACGGGTGCGCCAGCCGAGCGGATCGCCCGAAAGCGCGGCGCAGGGCGGGCGGCGGGTGGCCAGCGCGCACCAGGAGCAGGACCGGGAGGCTACTGCCGCGCGGCAGGCCTGGTTGGCGGCGCCAGCCGGCAGCTGTGAGACGCTGGGGTTCAAGCACAGCTGCTGGCGAGAACCCAGAATGGCTGTTTTGGGCCTGCAGCCACCAGCCACAGCGGCATCCTCCCGGTCAGCTGCTGCTGGCCACTGGCTGGTCAGCTTGGCAGGCCCCAGGCAGCGGTGCCGGGCTTGACCTGTAGCCCGTGTTGCGCAGCTCGCCCATGACCTGTGCCAGCTGGCTGTGAGTGCGTGAGGAGTAGACGATGGTGGGCAGCCCATGGCGCATTGTGGCGCCCGCAGCAGCGGCTTCCCGCACGCCCTCCGCCCATGTCTGGCGATTAGTCGTGTGGATGGCCACCTCGCCCTCAGGGTGCCGCCCCGGCTGCACGCAGTCGGCCCAGCCTCACGGCCATGTAGCGGTGCAGTGGAACAAGCAGATGGAGCGGCAGCCGCAGAGCGCGCACTTCTTGTGGCGGCGGCTCCAGCGACTCCCGCCACGCCAGCGTGGCGCACAGCAGGCATAGCGTCTTGCCGGTCCCCGTCGGGCTTTCCAGCAGCGCGTTCTTCTTCTGCGCAGGCAGCAGCAGAGGCGGGGTCAGGTGGGGGGCGGCTGTCTGCATGGTCCGCAGCTGGGCAACGTGGCTCACCTCCTGCAGCGCCTGGATCACCCTGGACATGTACTCCAGCTGCACACGAAGCGGGCGTCAGCTCCCCGAATGCTGAAGAGTTGATCACATTATATAGCCTGGGTGCATGCACGGCCGATTTGCGCAACGTCCGGCGTTTCCGCCAGCGGTCAGTATGCTGCTGCCACACAGTGTCACGATGGTTGTTACAGCGTACGTGTGAACGCAGGAAGGGGGGCGCGCCTGGCAGTCATAGGCCTCGTGCGGGAAGCGCACGCGGACCCCGCGCAGCTCGTACTCGGGCATCACGATTGTAGCGTCCTTCAGAGCTTAGATCACGTCCCACTCTATCGCATGGCTGTAGCGAGTTCGCGGGAGCGAATCATCACTGCCATGCTGCAACTTCCAGGCCGGCTAAGACTCGTTCACTGGCTCACAAAGGCCTCTGGCTCGACCCACTTTGCAGCCAACCATGCGCTCTGTTCAGTTGCCGGCCGTGCAGCCGATTAGCTGGACATATAAGCGATTTAGGTGGAAAGCACCATGAGCTTTCCCAGTAGCATTTTCAGCGTTCAACCAACATTGGACAGTCAGCTGCAGGCGCGCGAGAGTCCAAAGCTGCTTTGCCTGCTGACCAGCCTGGAATGGAATGCAGCGCGGAGTACCGTATTGACCAGAAAGTATCGCGTGCACCGGCAAAAGTGATTTATTTTTCGCCTCGCGAAAGTGTTCGCGAGAAGCTTTCGGCAATTATTTTTTGATCGCGAATGCCCGTTATCGCGAGCCCAAAAAGGCCGGCGACCATACAAAAGTCGGCTGTTTTTGCCATTTCGAATTATTTTCTGCATCGCGAATGGCAGATCACGAATTGCCGGGGGGAATTATTTCCATCGTCGCGAGCGCCGGGCGGAATTAATTAGTCGCGATACTTTTTGGGCACTACGGTAACGCGCAAGCGACCGCAATCCCCGGCCCAATAGCACGGCTGAGCCGGCTGTTGGCATGATTTCTGTCCATGGCCAGCGCGTGGGCGGCCTGCCGTCCGTGGCCGGAGCAGCCCGGTCGTCGGCGCTGCGCGGATGCGCAGAGCGCCGTGCACAGACGCACGGTAGGCAGAGGAGAGCGATCGTCGTCCCCCAGGCAGCTGCTACGCTGCAGGAGGGCGTGGAGACGCAGGCGCGCCTCTAGCCGCGATCCTGCACATGCATGTCGCTTGTATCTCGCCGGCGCGCCTCGCGCTGTCGCTGAACCTTTGTGAGCGGCGACTGTGTGTCGATTTTGACTCATGAATGGCACTGCAGAGCAAGCAGTTCACGCAGCTTGACCGGGTCTCCATCTTGTCGGAGGCGCTGCCCTACCTGCAGCGCTTCGCCGGCAAGACAATCGTCGTCAAGTATGGCGGCGCGGCGATGAAGGATCCGACGCTCAAGGTGGCTGGCTGCTCCAGCCTGGGGAGTTGGGCGCTCTGACCGCGGCTGTTGGCAATTTTCTTGACCAGCTCTGGCGCACTTTGCAGGCGGGCGTCATCAACGACCTGGTTCTGCTGGCGTGCGTCGGCATCCGGCCGGTCTTTGTGCACGGTGGCGGCCCTGAGATCAACACCTGGCTGGGCAAGCTGGGCATCCAAGCGGAGTTCAAGAATGGCCTGCGCGTGACGGACGGCATGCCTCCCTGCCCTGCCCCTTCCCGGCCCCTCAAGTGTGCCTCGCATGCATGCATGTGGCAGCATTTGGTGCCTGCTGTCCGGATGGGGGTGGAGCATCGGCGAGCCCCTCGCGCTGCCTTGCAGGCCCAACGATGGACGTGGTGGAGATGGTGCTGGGCGGCCGCGTGAATAAGGGCCTGGTCACGCTCATCCAGCAGGCAGGCGGCCGCGCGGTTGGGCTGTGCGGAAAAGACAGCAACATCCTGCGTGCGGAGCAGATGGTGGAGAAGGACATCGGCTTCGTTGGCGACATCACCTCCGTGGACGCTTCCCTGATCGAAACGCTCGTCAACGACCGCTACATCCCTGTCGTGGCGTCCGTGGCTGCGGACAGCAAGGGCCAGGCGCTGAATGTGAACGCCGACATCGCGGCTGGCGAGGTGCGGTTCCTGCTGGGGCAGCAGCGGCAGCGGTGGGGAAGTCACAGCCTTGCGGATGATGGGCTGAGATTCTGCAGGCGCCAAAGCTGGCCATTCCCCAGTCTTGCAGCAGGATTCAATCAACCCAGCATGCAAATGCAGTCGCCTGCTTGCCTGCGCAAACAGCCCCTGGCTTTGAGTTCAGGGCTGCAAAGCCATTCCTCGCGTTGCAGCTGCCCGCTGAGAGGCCTAATGCCGCGGCAGATCGCGGCGGCGCTCAAGGCGGAGAAGCTGATCCTGATGACGGACGTCCCGGGGGTGCTGAAAGACAAGGACGACGTCAGCACCAAGTATGCGGAGCTGGACATCCGGGCGGTCAAGAACCTGGTGGCGGAGGGCATCATTGCCGGCGGCATGATCCCCAAGTGCGCGCCGCCCACAAAGCACGCTGCCAACAAAGCCTTCTCCACACCCTGGAGTCTGGCCCCCTTCCTGAATGCAGCGGACGCCAGTTCCCTGGGGGCTGACACTCCCACTGGCAGAGCCACATCTTTGCAGCCATGCCCAGCCAAAGCAGAGCATCGCAGTCCCTGTGCTAGAACCCGGTTCGACCCTTCTGAAGAGGCTGTTGTCGCCGGGCTCATGCAGGGTGGAGTGCTGCGTGCGCTGCATCGCGCAAGGCGTGGCGGCGACGCACATCATCGACGGCCGGCAGAACCACTCGCTGCTCATGGAGCTGCTGACCGACGAGGGTGTGGGCACCATGATCACCGGCTGACCCCGGCTGCCTGGGAGGGGGTGGCCTGACTTTGAGAGAGTGTGTGAGGGTGAGGACAGAGCTGCTGTGGGCGCTGCCGGGCGGCTGTGCGAGCATGACAGATCTGCTGGAGACTTCTGCTTGGGAGGAGGCCTGCAGCCAACCCCTGCTGCATGCGAGCGATAGTGCCACGCACGGCCCGCCTTGTGTGCTGCATGCGTCGTGCGGGACCCCTGCAGACCGGTGCCACTGGAGCAGGTGGCCCTGGGCGCATGCAGCGTCACAGGAAAGCATCACTTTTTGCTTGGCAGGCAAAGAGACCAAGCAGTCAGGCCCCTGTAATATGCTTTTGCAAGCGTCCTAACATACCCATGAGGAAGAATGGTGGCAAACACTGGTCAGTGGCGACAGGCAGTCGGCTCCGGCTCAGAACAAACACAGAGCGCAGACAGGCGAGAATGTGTCGGGAGGGAATGGATGCGGGGACCATGCGTTCCCCCGGGCAGAGGCGCGGCTGCCATGCAAGGTGCCGGCATGTTCCCGGGACGTGGAAAAGCGGTGCCCCCTTCTGAGGCCGCTCGCAAAGGAGCACAGCCCTCAGCCGGGCGATGAAATAGCTATCAGTGGCGGCAGAAGCACGAGCCAAACCATGCGCGCCAGGCGCCTGGCCGCTTGGGTCCCCCGCCAGGCGCGCAGCTGGCGGGGGGCCGACAGGCTTTGGAGGCCAGGCGTCCGCCAGAACGGCAGCTCCCTTCTCAGCTGGAGAGCGTCACGTTGACGCTGGTGATTGGGGAGGCATAGTTCCTGCGGCAGCCCGGCCCGCCTGCTGTCAGTGGCGCTGTGGGACCATAAGCATGCTGCAGGCCAAGCCAGACAACCAAATCCAGGCAGGCGCGAGAGCCTAGTAGGAGGCTGCTGTGCACAGCAGAGGGAGGAAGGGCACCCATAAGTGGCGCCGCAGTTTTTTGTGCTCGCAAAGTTGTTGCCTGCGGCCAGCGCAAGCCCGCCCAGTGAGGGCACCGCGCCTCGCAGCAGGTCCACCGGGCGGGGGAGGGGTCCTGGTCGACGCCGCACCCGAAATTTTGAGGCTGCTCATCTGTGCAAAGTAGCTCAGAGTGCCGGCCGGGATGAAGGGTGTGTTCTGGCCCCAGACAAAGGGGTAGCAGCCCGCGTTCTGGATCAGGTTGCCTGCGGCGCAGCGGGGCAGGTGAGGCCTCAGCTCGCCCTTGCGGCAGGCGGGCGCGGCAGCGACGGCGGCACCAAGACGGCGCACCGATGAAAGAGATGTTCGAGCCGCTGGAGATGGCCGTCGCCCAGGTGCCGGCGTTCTCAAAGACATTGCCCTGGTAGGTGATGTTGCGGAAGTTCTGGGTGATCAGCAGGCTGCCGTCCGAGGGGCTCTGGGCGTACTGGTTGAGGGGGCCGAAGCTGCAGGGGAGGCGCGAGCTGGCTCAGCACCGGCAGGCGGCATTTTCGGGCTGCCGCGGCCCCCACAATGAGGCGACATCCCCGCCGGCCCCGGCAGAAGTGCATAGCTGCTGCACAGGCTCGGAGGTCGTGCGCAGGGCAGCAGCTGTGTGGGTGGTGACCCCGCAGATCTCCCAGAGAGGCGGCCCCCTGCCGCTCAAGGCATGCCGCCTGCACGTCTGCGAGCCTTTCAAACGGGCAGCAGCGGGAAGGAATGCGCACGTGTCCAGGATGTAGTTGTTGGCCACCGTCAGCTGCATGGGGGAGCAGGAGTGAGTCAGCCCATGCTCTGCGCGGCCGCCGCCGCAGCGCGACCGCCTCCCGGGGAGCGGCTCGGGAGGGGCGCACGTTCTGGGAAAAGTCGCTCTCCAGGAAGTAGAGGTCGGGGCTGATGTAAAGTCCGTAGATGGTCGGGTTCTGTGCGGCAGGCGGTCTCTTTCAAACAGGCCAAGGCGGGAAGCAAGGACTGGGCGGCTGGGCAGCAGTCGCCCCACCTGCACGAGGTTGCCGCTGACGATGCCGTTGGAGGCCTTGATGAACATGCTGCGGGCGCGGTGGTTGGCCACCTGCGGGCGGGGGAGGACGCAGATGCAGCAGGAGGCTCCAGAGCAGCAGATAGCTGGCGCTGCGCTTTCCAGGCCGCGGCTGCGGGGAGGCCGCACCGCGTTGTTCTTGACGGCGAAATTGTTGCCGTTGCTCGCGACGTTTGAGATGAGCGAGTCCTTGGCCGCCTGGGCAAAGCCGGCCGGGAAGGTGGAGAAGGTGAAATTGAAGTAGAAGCCCGAGGCGTAGTTCACCTGCGTGCGGCCATAGAGGGTGGCAGAGTGAGGCACCCTTAAAGCCGCAAAAATCGCGCGATTAGCGGCGGTTACGGCGGTCACCTGCGGGTACACGCTCACACCGCCGTTCGTCCCGTCCGGCGGGCCGGCAAAAAGGGTATTCAGGAGCGTGATGCTGCTCAGCACGGCCGTGCCCAGGTTGGTGAAGGCGCCGGGCACGGGCGCAAAGGTGCCGATGCTGGCGTTGTAAGGGGTCGAGTAGATGGTGACCGGGTCGCCGACGAAGAAGAACTGGCAGAAGTCGTTCTGCGGGCGCGGGCTGCCCTGGCTGAGCCGCAGCTGGATGCTAGGGTAGGAGGCCAGGCAGCGTAGAGATCTGCACGCAGAGGCACCGCAAGTTGCTGCAGGGATGGGAGGCCAGGAGGCGCACCCCGCATACGGGGGAGAAGACGATGATCGAGTTGGTAGAGGGGCTGACAGAGTAGACCTGCGGACGCAGCAGGGGCGGAGACTCTCAGTCTGTGTACCTGCAGTGCCAGTGGGTGCAGGGCAGGCATGCCAGCAGGGCATAGGCAGGGGAGATGGCTGGCCGTGTAGTAGTTGCCGTGGACGGCGATGCCGTCGTCTCCGGGGCTCAGCACCTGGTTGCTGACGATGGAGGGGCCGATGCTGTGGCCGCCGACTGCGGGGCAGCGCGGCTGCTCAGGGCACGACCGGGAGGGCAGCTGCCGGCCGATCAGGCTCATGCAGGAGCCGCAAGCTGGCAGGCTGCATGCGCGCTGCAGCGCTCCCATTGGGCCGGGAAGGACCTGAGTGGATGCCGTCGGCGTTGGTGCTGAGCAGCGGGAAGGTGGAGCCGATGGTGTACGGCCACGGCTGGATGATGTTGTTGCTGCGGAAGGGGGTGGGCGGAGGCGGCAGGTCAGCAGCTCGCTCGAAAAGGCAGGACTGGCCGAAAGCAGGCGGCGCAGAGGCTCGCCTGATGGTGCTGTTGGTGCTCAGCGAATCCAGGATGCCAAAGATGGGCGCCTGCACGTGCCGCCGCCTGCTCAGCCTCGCACAGTCTGGAAGGGTCCCCCGACGGTCATGAGGGAAAAGCGCGTGCCGTGTAGATGTACACGTACGAGATCCGGAAGTTGACACCCTTGTAGATGAGCACGCCGTGGTTGCCGGCGTTGCCGCGGATCGCGAGCTTGTTGCCGACCTGGACGTTGGGCGCCAGGTTCGCCTGCGAGAGCAGCCGCACAATCACCCTCGTCTCCAAGCCCCGCAGGCAGCAAGGGCAGCGGCCTGTGGCAGCGCGGAGGTGGGAAGGCGCAGGCGGGGCAGGGCCAGGATGGCGGCGAGCTGTGAGGGGGAGAGGCCGGACCGTGAACTGGTAGAGGCCGGTGGCGGCGTTCAGGACGGTGGCCGGCTGCGAGAAGATGTCGCTGCTGTTCTGCACGATGACGCCCTGAGGCGTGTACTGCACCATCAGGTGTGACTGGCCGTCGCCGAGCCCCGTCGTCGCTGCAAACGCCCGGAAATCGGGGCTCAGGAGCCGTGGGCGAGGGTTGCCCAACGCAGCTGCAGCCGCGGCTCTTGCGCCAGACTGCAGAGCGGGGCTGAAGAGGCGGGGGCAGGGAGACGGACTCGTCGGGTAGCCCGCGTCCGTCTGCACGACGTAGGAGGCGAAGCCATTGCCAAAGTTGGTGACCGCCGTGATGGTGCCCTGCGGGCGGACCAGACAGGGATGGGGTGGGTTCAGCTGCCATGCCTCCCATGCCATGTGGCCGACCTCCTGTAGCCAAGGAGCTGTGGCGTGGCGTGGGACCGGGAGAAGGGCGCGTGCCTGGGAGAAGGGCAGCGCGGCCGCCGTGTACATGAAGTTGAAGCTGCGGCAGGGGCGGGTAGCTCAGTGCGTCTGGGCGGCAGCCAGCGGGCGCGGCTGCTGGCACCGGGGGTCGGCATCGGGGAGAGGTGGGCGCACGGGCCGTGGAAGTAGAAATTCTTGCAGTTGAAGAAGCCGATGCCGCCGATCAAGTAGTTCTGCAGCGGTCGGCCGCCTGTGTGAGTGCATCTCCATCGCACGCAGGGCCTCGGGAAGGCTGCTGCCTTCTCACAGGCTGTGAGCGGGGACCACAGGCGCCAGGCTGGTGAGTGCGCACCCCGAAGAACATGGTCACTCCGGTGAAGTCCAGCTCAAATGGTGCGTCTCCTGCCCGGCCACTGCACTGCAGGGGGAGGGAGCGCATGGTCAGGAGCGCTGTAAAGCAGTGGTCCGATGTGTGGCATGACGCTTCATGTCACGTCAAGTTACCTGCAGGTTGATGTGGAATGAGAACATCTGGTTGTTCACCTGCACCGCAGCGCCAGCCTCGCTCAGGGCTGCCTCTGCAGCAGCGGGCGAGGAGCGGGCGGCAGGGCTGCGGGGCGGGGGCAGCCGCTCACAAAGTAACCGCCGCTGCTCAGGACGATGCCAGGGACGGTCGGATCAGCGAAGGCCGCAGCAAAGAAGGTCTGGAAGTCCGCGGCGTCAAAGGTGGAGCTCCTGGGCTGGTAAATGAGCAGGCCCTTGGCGTTCGTCGCCCCGGCGGCCGCGGCGTTGCCGGGCGAGGTCGCCACGTAGCTGCTCAGCTGGCTGGCCAGGTTGGCCGAGTTGCCGTTGTTTGCCATGGCCACCGCTCGCGCGGCCTCTCCAGCCATCGCCAGGAGGGCCACCTGATGGGCATCTCTCGCAGTCAGGGTGCATGCATGCTGGGTGACAGCGCAGGAGCTCGGGGCGGCCAGACACGACCTTCTGCTGGACGTAGGTGCTGTTGGGGTCCGGGCCGGTGGTGTTCCCCAGCCCAGACAGAGCCCACTCGTTCTTCAGCGGGCCTTTCCCCGGGTTTGGGTGGCCCCTCGGCTGCGGCGGGCGGTCGGCCAGACAGAGCTGCAGGCAGCACTGGCTTCAGTGTCAGTAGCCCCGCCGGCCTCAGCTTGGGATATTGCACGCAGCAACACCTCACACGCACGCCATCTTGCTATTATGCCCTCGGCGCGGCCAGACCAAGCTTGAGACGACCGCAAGCTTGAGACGACCGCAGAAGTTTCCTCGCGGGCGGTGCGTTTTTGGACGCGGACATGCGCCTTCCACCTGGCACTGCCACAGGCACGCGCGTTTCGAGGGCAGGACGGTTGGTACCACTCACCGGCCCCGCGATGGCCAACAGCCAGAGGGCGAAGAAGTTCATGCGTTTCATGGCGGACCCACGGCCCGCGGCCTGCCGATTCCCGGCGGTGGCTGTTGTCACAGGTAGCAAGCACGCTCGCGGTGGCGTCTCACCGGTGACCAGAAAGCAGGGACCTCCGAGGAGCGTGCTGCCAAGTTCGAAATGATTTTGGCGCGATTCGCCCTTGCCCCCAAGGCTATTCCTTATGTCAGCATTACCGGGCGCTACAACGCCCGTCCAGGAGCAGACCTGGCTCTGCATGACGCGCAATTACATGCCAGCGGAGTCGCACGCCAAGCAGAGCCGATTGTCTCTGCTGCCCCTTCCTGCACTGCTGCACGACATAGAACCAGGGCCAGCTGACCAGGCTGGTGATGGCCAGTTCGCCATGGCCAGTGTGTAGTAACAGCTCACTTTAGGCATTCCTCGCCGAAGGAGCTGCACGCACAGACAGGCCCTCATGTGTGGTCATGTGGGCTTCAGAAGTCCACCGGGAGCGTATGTAACCGCATTTCTTACCTCTCAATTGCACAGAAGGGCAAACATGGCCACCAATGACGCCGCTCCAGCCGGTGAGGACTTGGAGGCGGCATTTCAGGACGCCGCAGACCGCGTAGAGAGCGCAGCCACCAGCGGCGCGCTACCGTCCGCACAGCAGCTGCCGCTGTACGGCCTATACAAGCAGGCGACCTGCGGCAACTGCACCACTCACCGCCCGTCCTTTTTCGACATCAGAGCACGCTCGAAATGGTGCGAGATGGCCTCGGATGGCCATCAGTCTTTGCTTCGTCAAAGCAAGGACGTAAGACGGATTCCCGGATTGTTAACGGCATCGTGAACTTGCAGTCGGGCTCTTTTGCCGCTCACCATCCTGCAAAGGCCACGCGTTCCTCAGCGGCCTTGCATGCCAGCGCCCCGAGCCATCACCACCCGCCGCAGGGCGGCCTGGAAGAACCTGGAGGGCCTCAGTCGCGACGAGGCGATGCTGGGCTACGTGTCCCTGGTGGAGGAGGCGCTGCCGCGCCTTAAGGCCGGTGGCCGGCAGGAGAAGGGGCCCCTGGGGCCTGTCGTCAGCCGGCTGGCGGGGGAAGGACACGAGGGCCAGGCGGTGAGAGAAGCTGCTGGAACCTGACCGACTAACTGCAGTAAGTCTGCTGTGTGCAGACTGGGGCTACATGCCCTGCTTGTAGGAGGAGCTCGATGCCCTTCACTCGAGCGCCAGCGAAGGTGACGCAGCAGAGGTGGAGCGCCTGCTGGCCGGCGGCTCGGCAGCTGTCGACACCCGCGACTCGGAGGGCTGCACGCCGCTGCACTGGGCGTGCGACCGCGGTAGCCTGCAGGTGCTGCCCTCGGCACTCGAGCAGCTCTGCTTCCATCTGTGAGCCATGGCTGCCTGCTGAGCACCTGGCCGGGCTGGGCAGGTGCTGGATGTTCTGGTGAGGCACAGAGCAGACATCAATGCTCGGAATGCGGACGGCCAGACGCCGCTGCACTTTGCTGCGTTGTGTGGCCATGCAGAGGCGCGCCTTTCACCCGGTGGCCTCCCAGCAGGCATGGCTGGCTATGCCGCTGTGCGCGCCCTTTGCACAGGAGCCGTGTTCATGCAGAAGCACATGTGATCCGTGCGCCATGCAGAGCTGCGAGATTTTCATGCCAGTTTTGGCGGGTGCAGGTGGTTCGGCGGTTGCTTGCAGCGGGCGCAGACCCAAGCATTGCCTCTGCAGAAGGGGAGACATGCGCAGACTTGGCAAGCCCAGAGATCAGGCAAATCCTGGATGCTGCACCGCCCTGACAAGGCGTGAACAAGCGATTCTGCTGCTGCTGCTGCAAGTAACGACTGCCAAACACGCGCCCGGCGACAGCAACTGCCCGCATATGTCCCATTCCACGACAGCCCACTGGGCATGCGCGGGGCTACCGCAGCACACAGTCGCAAGCACAGCACGGACAGCTGCCGGGGCTCAGCCCTTGCGCCCTAGCAATCGCAGCCGCAGTGCTCTCAGACACTCCCAAAGCCGCAGCCGAGCGCTGCACTCTCCCAGCAACTCTGCCCTCTCACAGCCGGGCAGCGGCTCGCGGCCGCACGCCAGGCAGGCTGCCTAGGCCTTGTCCGCGGCATTGAAGTCATCCTCATAGATGTTCTCTGCCATCTGCCAGACCTGCGGGCAGGCAGGCAGCAGGTCCCCTTCAGCGCCAGCACTCTCAGCCAGGTCGACCCCCGCTCCTGTCCTCACCGCTCTGTCCAGCGAGAGGCTTGTTGCTACTGCAGTCACGTCGCGGAGTGGCAGGCTGCAGGCGCAGGGCTGGAAAAACAGCAGGGTGTAGCCCAGGGCCCACCACGTGCCCCACAGGCCCCAAAGCAGCACTGCCACTGTCGGCCCCCCTTGCAGCCTTGCCTCTTGCTCCTGGTGCACCCCATAACTGTTCTCTAGCTTGCCCCCCCCCCTTTTCCCAGTGCGGCCAGGCCTGCTACTCGCCTGCAGGATGTTGTCCTCCGCCACAGAGGCGACCACCCAGTCGTCGGCCGGGTTCCAGGAGAAGTCCGAGACCTTGCTCGTGTGGCCGCCGTGCACGAACAGCAGCTCGGGCGGGCCGTCCTCGGCGTCCTCGGGAGCCTGCGGGCGTGTGTCATGTCACATCACGCTGTGACTCACCCCTGGCCATCCGACATCACGGCAGGCCAGGAAGCCTGTGCAGCCGTCTTGACGCGTGGCGGTCCGGCTGCATGCCGGAGGAAGGCAGGCGGGTGCCATTTGCAAGCGGGTTGGCGGCTTGCAGCTGTGGCATGCAGTAGCAATCCCAGGCAGCTGGCTGGCCGGCCGTGATCTTGAACATGGGGAAGGGGCTGCGCCTGCTCGTCGCCGATGCGGGAGAGGTCCCACACCATCAGCCGCCGGTCGGCGCCGCAGGAGGCCAGGATCGTCTCGTTCTGCGGGCTCCAGCCGAGCTGCGGCGCGGAGGCGGCGGCGCGACTCAGCCGGCGGCGGACGACCGCTTGGCATGCGCTGCCAGGGCACAGGCAGCGCAGGCCGCTCGGCTGCCAGAGTGCTGCCTCGGCTCGAGCGAGAGAGCAGCGAATGCGTCCCGGCAGCAGCAGGGGGAATCAGCGGCACTGCAAGGCGGGAGGGCGCCTCGCCTGGAACACCTCCTCTGTGTGGTGCTCGAACGTGTGCAGCGGCTTCTTCAGGTTGCGCATGTCGTGCAGCGCCACCTGCAGGGTCGGGGCGCACCGCTCTCTGACCCACCGGCAGCCGCCCCCCGGCTTGCATTCAGCAGCCGACTCTGCTCGTCTGCCAGCGGTTTCCGCGGCTTGTGGGCCTTCGGCAGCAAGCCCACCTATTGAAGAGCATGCGGCAGACGACAGCAGGAGCTGCCCGAGCGCGCAAACAACTCAGCCACCGTCACCCTTCAG
>BHFV01000012.1:67639-114999 GCA_003568905.1 Trebouxiophyceae sp. KSI-1 | reverse complement strand
CACCAGGGCGAGCGCCAGTTCAGGCGCTCGGAGCAGGACCGCCTGCAGCTCTTCCTCGCTCACCTGAACGTCCGGCATCTCCAGCAGGCGGTACACCAGCTCCAGCAGCTCAGCGCCGGTGCCTTTCACAGCAAGGGCCCTGAACAGCGAGAGGCGGTTTTGACATGGACCGGGCATGATCGGCGCCAGGGCGGCCAGGCCCTCCTCCTCCATCCGGCTGCGGACGACCTCCGTGACGGCGGAGCAGAACTCTTTGGCAGGGAATCGCCGCGACAGTTGGCTGACCTCAGTCATGTGCGTCTCCAACGTGTGCGCCGCTAGGTAGCTGCCCACCGACTCGGTCAGGCACTCGAGCTGCAAGCGCGGCGCCGCTCCTCAGACGGCAGCCGGAGGGCGCGGGTGAGGAGAGGCAGTCGGTCCATGAGAGGGCACAGCGGTGGGTCCTGCCTGCAGGTAGTCAGCCAACAGTAAGAAGCTCTCTGCGTTGTGGCAGTCCACCAGCAGCTCCGAGCTGTAGAGCGCCTTGACAGCCGCGTCCAGGAGTTGCTGCGTGATGCCAATCTGCAGGTCCAGCTGGAAGATGCCGCCCTCGCTCAGTATGGTGCTCGCCCAGTTCTTCAGGCGCGCCTCAAGGACCTCAGACAGGTTGTACGCGTCTGCAGTTGCAAAGCACAATGGAAAATTTCAAAGACCTTCATCAGCTCTCTTGCCAGTTGCATGAGGTCCGATTCAACCGATGCCAGGCTGCGGCTTTTGCTTGCAGCACTGGGATGGACTGACAGCCGCACCTACAGCTGGCAGCCGTGCCGGATAGGCTTTGATCTCTTCGTCTGTGGCCGTGCTGATGCGCAGCAGGTTGCAAACGCCCGGCCGCTCCAGGAGTTCCTGCCAAACACCACCGCAAAATTGAGGACCTTCATTTATTGATCATATGACGTCCGTGTTATGATTGTTAAATGATTTACCAGGTAGTCATCGCCACACAGCGACGTTTCAACCTCTACTCTGACGGTGTCAGAGGGAGCTTTGCAGTTGTGTAGCAGCTCGCTGGGCTGCGGAGCGTCTGCTGCCAGGGCCACCTGCTGCTGCGGCTGAGAGCCGCTCAAAGCGGCAGGATCCTCGGCGCTCGCCTCTCTGTCAGGGGCCCCACTCGCCTGGCCGGCATCATTCCTGCACAGCAGTGACGATCAGGGCAAATGCCTGATCACGACACTCGTTCACTCGTTCCTATACTAGACGCCCAAGTCAATCGGCTCGAGTTCCTGATAAATTCTGCGAGCAGTTCAGCTTGAAGTCGGAAAGGAAAGTGGAAAGGGACCGAGGCTGGTCGTCCGTTGCTACAGCCCGCTTCTTCTGCGCGCCCCTGGCTCGCTCGCCCGACCCACGCACCTTGCGCTTCCCGGGCGCCATGCTTGGCCAGGCAGGAGCAGCAGAGTTGCCATTTTGATGTTAACCCTGGTCCAACCTGGTTGAGCCAGGTTCTTGTCGCACATTCGAACTGAAATCCGCGCCACAAGGGGGAGGGGGCTCATCAGACGACAAGAATTGGAAGACAAGCAGTTTTCCATCACTATGGGCTGGCGAATCGACTCGATTCGCGGAGACTGTCGACTAGCTCACACGAAACGATGCAACACATGCAGCAGCTAAAAAAAGCAAGTAGTGCGCAAGTTCACGCCAGCAATCCTCTTCCCTCCCCTATTTCTTTCCACAGCACGAAATATCAGTGTTTATGCGCAACCGCCACCTGCAGCAGTGCCCAGTCCCTCCTGCCGCGCCTCGGCGCCCTGCGGCGTGCCACCTAGCCTAAAAGACTCACTGTTGTCATGCCTCGTTTACGATTCATTGCTCTGATGGCGGACTTTATCTCGTTATTGCAGCAGCTTCACAGACTCCCCTTCCCCAGCGACAGGTACCACTTTGCGGCGAGTGCTTCTTCTAGCTAGGATGCGACCAATCACAGCGACACCAGCTGCTTCCTGTCATGCAATGCCGCTTTCCAGAGAATGATTTGGCGGGTGCAACGACCTGCATGGCAGTCAGCTTGACCGTCAACCAGCAGCTTGAAGCGAAACGCGCTTGCAAGCAGGCACTCCAGGTGCTGCTATGCTGGCTTGCAGATTGAAGTGGAATGTCTGCGACTCGAAAACTAGGATATGATTCAGAGACAAGGCCAAAATTATTTCCATCACACTTGCAAAGCACAATGTTGGCCGAGTCTTTTTTCAGCACAAGCGCGCAAAGTCTACAAAGAAAAGCTGCTCAAATGCACCAGCCAGGCACACAGCCTCGGAGGTCACTGCCGGAGAATCTCCAACTTCAGGGACAGGGCGCCGTCAGCGTCGATGTACTCCTCCGTGCCCCACTCTGCGAGGAGATTCTCGATCTTGTGGGGCGCGTAAGCAGTGCCCCTCTTGGGCTGGATGATGCGCTTGTTGTGCCAGCTGACGAACAAGCTCCTTGCAGGGCTCAGCAAAAATACATCCTTCGAACTCCAGTTCTGGTCGTGAGGCCGCTCCAGGTGGAGGTGCAGCTCGATGAGCAGGGGGTTGCCTGCACAGACAACCGAAGCATGTGATGGGGCGGTAGGCTCACAGCGCTGGGGAAGGAATTGGAGTGCTGTGCCAGCATACCGGGCTCCCGCTGCCGCGACTCCGCCTCCAGCCAGACATCTGCTTTGTCACGTGAGTAGATGCTGCTGTTCAGGTTCATGTTGTCGGATTTGAAGCGCCCTGGCTTCTGAAGCAGATGCCTGAGCGGCACATCGACAGCGAGCTGCCCTAGCCACCGTTTTGGCTGCACCGCGCTCTGGTGCAGTCTATTCTGCACAGCCCAGAGCTCCCTGTAGTCCGGCTGGCTCCCTGGATCTGGACGGCGCAGCTGCAAACATGACCGAGCATTTGTCAGTCCAGGCATGGTGGGCGCAGCAGCAGAGGCTGAGGAAGGAAGCGCCGCACCAGGGCGAGCGCCAGTTCAGGGCGCCGAAGCAAGACTGCCTGAAGCTCCTCGTCGCTCACCTGGACGTCCGGCATCCCCAGGAGTTGACTTATCAGCGCGAAGCACTGAGCGCCCGTGCCCTTCACCGCGATGGCTTGAAAGATCTTGAGCCTCTCAGGCCCTGGGGCAGGCATAGTAGACGCCAGGGCGAGCAGATCTTCCTCCTTGCGCAGCCGATCACAGACGACGCGTGTGACGCGGCGGCAAAAGTCCCTGGCAGGAAAGCGCCGCGAAAGCTGGCAGATCTCGGATGGGTGCGTGTCCATAATTTTGTCACCAATGGTGTCATCAAGGAGCAGGTAGTCGACTACCGCCGTGGTCAGGCAGTCCAGCTGCAAGTGTGGTGCTGGTCAGTTGTGGTGCTGGTCAGTTGGGCGACAGAAAGCGGCTGCAAAGCGGTCAGGGCATAGGGAGAGCACAGCTGGGGCCTGCCTGCAGGTAGTCAGCCAGCAGCAGAAGACCCTCAGCAGTCGTGGGGTCCATGGGTAGCTGCTTTGTGTACAGCGCCCTGACAGCGAGGTCCAGCAGCTGCTGTGAGATGCCGATCTGCAGGTCCAGCTGGGTGATGCCACCCTCACCTTTTGTACCACCATCACAGTTTCGCAGACGGGACTCGAGGACAGTGGACAGGTTGTAAGCATCTGCAGTCAAACAGCGCACACTAAGAAACGAGATCTTAGTCTCTATCTCGGTGCGAGCCGCATGGAAATGGGGGAAGGGCGGGCTCCACCTACGGCGGGAAGCCTGGCAGGATTTGCCTTGACTTCTTCTTCTGTGGCCGTGCTGATGCGCAGCTGCAGGTTGCAGACACCTGCTGGCCGCTCCAGCAGCTCCTGCCGTGCAGCGCCAGCAAAGTGAGGCGATGTTGCTGGTTGTGAGTGGCTCTCTCTAGCTTTTTCGAACGGTTGCTTACCAGGTACTCGTCTTCTTCCAGCGATGTCTCAACATCCACCAGTTCTAGTAACCCGGCAGGAGCCTTGCAGTTGTGCAGCAGTCTGCTGGGCTGCGGAGTGTCCGCCGCCACGCTTGCCTCCTGCTGCGACCGGGAGTCGGTTGCGGCCGGCCCGACGCTCGCCTCTCCGCCACCCGCCTGAGCTGCACTGCTCCTGCAGATCGTTGAGCAGACGCTGATCAGAACCACTGCCTGAGCAGAGCCCATCTCTGACCAAGCTGCTCATCCAGCGACTCTCCTGATGGCTCTGCATGGCCAAATCAGGGAGCAAAAGACTACCTGAGGTCGTCCACCTCCGCCGCATCCCGCTTCTTCGGCGGCTTCGTGGCGTCCTCGCCCGACTCAGACACCTTGCGCTTCTCGCCCGCGGACGCCATGCTTGGCCCCCGGGGGAGCACTGCTGGGTTTTGGGTGGATTGGGTTGTTCATCTCAGTGACTTTGCGCTAGGTTGGCACACGTTTGAACTGAAGTCGGCGGCAGGTTTGATAGAAACTCAAGTGCTCAACAGGAGGTGGCGCCTGCTGCGTCTTGCCACCGCCCTTGCAGCCAAATCTCCCCAGCAGTATCAAAATCGGCGCCATCCAGAGGCAGTGCGAGTCAAGTGGCAAGAATGGCGCTGACTCCTCCTAGCGGGGACCCCACCCGCCGTCTGGGTGGGACCGGAAAATTTGCTGGTGGTCATCACTAGAAAGAATGGCACGTTACTCTTCCCAGACGCCGCCTCGCCTGTCTGTTAGACTGAGCAGGACCAGCCTTGATGTCCTGTAGCAGGAGTTACGACACAATCAGCGTTGATAAGTGTGTCCATATGCCATCAACGCTGAGCGTCCGCCGAGACCAAGCAACACAAGAACAGAACAAAGCTCCAGTAGCTGATAACAAAGGTAGAGTGTTCAATGGCAGTGCTTGCTACTGGTTGGTGACACTCCATCCTGCGCAGGGCTCTCGCCACTACACAATCAGTAGATGAACTCGAGCACGACTGGCAAGACCTGCCGGCCATGCTGGTCGTGGGTGATGAGCTCATCATATTCAGACCACTCGTCCAGGATGCCGAAAACGAGCTGTTCGCTCGTGCCAGAGGGTAAGTGTGTAAACAGGATGGAATGCTGGAAGCTCCACCCAGCAATCTGATCTTTCGCAGCGCGTAGAGTGAGAGAGTGCCTAACGGAATTGATGCTGCTGTGAATGATAAGGAACAGACTCAAACCTGCAGATACAAGCATAAGGTGGCTCAATTCAACTCAGTCAGGTGGCTCAATTCAACTCAGTCAGAGGAGATGCTAGCCAAGCTCTTGTGTAGACATCATCAGGGGCACTGAAATGCTGCATGCCACGCAAGCTCACAGGCCAGCGGGCAACACAGCAAGATATTGGCTGGTCTGAAGGGAATTGCGCGCCTGCATCTGTTGTGTCTGCTGCAAGCAACACCTGACCATCAGTGCATGTCTTCAATCCTTCAGATCTGACGCGCGACTTGGTCCTGCGCAGCTCCTCCAGCGGCAGGTCCCAGTGGATGACATTTCCCCTCTTCGGGCGTGCTGCCTGAGCCGCGCTCCGATAGCGGGTGTTGTGCCCGGCCCACAGCGCCTGGTAGTCCGGCTGGCTCCCTGCGCCTGGGCGGCGTAGCTGCACCGCATATCGCATTCGTGACCTCAATGCCATGCAGAATTCGCCAAGCGGCAGAGGCTGCTGAAGTAGGCGCCGCACCAGGGCGAGCACCACCTCCGGGCGGCGGAGGGCGACCGCGTGGAGCTCCGCATCGCTCACGTGAGCGTCCGGCATGTCCATGAGGCGACACATGAGCTCCAGCGATTGCACGCCTATGCCCTTCACGGCGATGGCTTGGAAGATCGCCAGCCTCTCAGGCCCCGGACCCGGCAAAAGCGGGGCAAGCGCAGGCAGGTTGCCGGGGTCCAGCTTGGCCAGGACGCTGCTTGTGACCGCTGCGCAGATGTTGGTTGCCGGGAAGCGCCGGCTCAGCTGGCAGACCGCAGCCAGGTGGGATGTTTGCGGCTCGACGTGCTGCTGCAAGTATCGGCCAACCGCCTTGGCCAGCCAGTTGAGCTGCAGGCAGGTGGCCGTCGGTTGTCAGCTGGGGAAGAGCAACATACATGTGTACCATGTCATGATGCAGAAGCAAGTGCGGTGCCTGGAGGTAGTCGGCCAGCAGAAGAAGGCCCTCGACTGACTTTGGCTCCACCTGCAGCTGCTTGGCGTAGACACTCCTGACAACGTTGTCTAGCAGCGCCTGCGGGATCCCAAGCTGCAGCTCCAGCTGCATCAAGCCGCCCGCGCCAGCTGTGCACTCCCAGCTCTGCAGGCGCGCCTCCAGCACTGAGGAAAGCGCGTACGCGTCTGCGAGAGCGCTCAATTCGTTCACTGTCGGACGACGCAGAAGAAGACAGCCATGATGATTGGCCTGCGTCCTTGGCTCACCCGTGGCAGGCAGCCTGGCCGGATGCGCCTCCAGCTCCGGCTCGCTGGCTGTGTGGATCTTTAGCTGGAGGTTGCAGAGCCCGGGCCGCTTCAACGCCTCCTGCAGCAGGAAAGCCAAAGTGTGAGCGATGCAAAGTGTAAAGCGATGCAAACTGGCGCGGCAGACATCTGGTTGTTGCTCACCTGGTAAGCGCTCGCCGACAGGGGCATGGCCAAGTTCAGGCCGATGCTGGCGGCCGGCGCGTCGCAATCGTGTAGCAAGCAGCTCGGCTGCGGTGCACCTGTAGCGTCCAGCACGGCGCCTGACTCGCCGCCAGCCCCGCTGGCCTGGACGCCGCTGCTCCTGCACAAGAAAGGATGAATTTTGATCACTGGTGGCTCCCCGGCGTCAGGGCTGCCTCCAATCAGTCAACGAGAGGCTTTGTTGCTTCAGCGAGCGAGAGCGCGGCTCCAGCGAGCGAGAGAGCGGCTCGATCGGGGGCTGACCCGATATCTTCCGCCTTAGACGCCGTCGCATCTGCCGGACCCGCGGCGGATCCGCTCGCTGTGGCAGCCACCTTGCGCTTTTTGCCTGTCGTCCCCATTGTGGCAGCCTGACTGATAGCGCGGGCTGGAGTGGAACGGGCAGGGGAAGCAAGCGGGGTCCAGGGGTAAAGGCAGGGCGGGCCGTGCCGGGGGATCCTTGGCCCCCAAAAACAGCAAGACGACTTACACCACACGACGCTCCACCGGTACAGGCCGGTTGCCGCACCAGCGGTCTTCGCATTCGTTTATGGCTGCTAGTTGGGACCAGATCATTAACCCGGGCATCTCTCGTGTCCTGAACAGGATTATACGAGAGCTCAAGTTGCGTCCAGCTCGTTGGTGCACTGCCGTGATGCCGTCAGTGGACCCAGGCCCTCTTATGCGGGGCCCGGAATCCCGCGCCTGGGCCTTCAAATACAGGTCAGGTTCCCGCCTCCTCAGCTCCTCCAGTTATTCAGCCTTGCGTGCACGAACATGGGAGAAGAAGAGACGGTGCTTCACGTGAGCTTCCGCGGCCGGCAGCTGGAGCTCTGGGTTGACCTGCAAGTTTCCTTAGATGCACTCTTTAATTTGCTCGCCGACACGACGGGCGCTGACCGCGCGACGCTCAAGCTCACGGTGCCTGGAGGGAAGCTCCTCAGGGCCGGGCATGGCGGCGCGACAGCGCTGGCGGAGGCAGGTACGCGGTGAAACCTTCGAGAGTTCGCCATTACGACGTAAGCGTGCCTGTGCAAGCTTCCCGACTTGACGGCCGTGGCGATGGTCGCAGGCGTGGCGCCAGGGGCCAAGCTGCTGCTGCTGGGCAGCACGCAGGCGGAGGTCGCAGGCGTCAGGGCGAGCAAGGACCTGCCCGGCCTAGCTGGCTTCGACCACGAGCTGCGTGTACAGGCGGCCAGGAGGCGGCAGAGCTCCGCCACCGCGTCCGTGCAGCTGCCCTCAGGCACAGCCCCACGCCTGCTCTTCAGCCGCATGTTAGCCGAATGACAGAGCACGGCCGACTCACAGGGGCCCGTCCGTGCGTCCTTGCAGGCCCGCACACCTTCCAAAGCTACGAGGCGTGGCAGCGCCCCGGCCTGGCGCCGCCGCCGTCCGAGGCGCTCAAGCTGCTGTACCGGCTCGCGGCGGATCCCGGGATTGTGGCGATCATGCGGCGGCACGGCTGGGCGGTCGGCAAGCTGAGTGAGATGCCGCCGGAGGGCAAGGTGGGAGTGTCGCCCGTGTGCATTCTTGGAGTCAACATCAACGCCGGCCAGGAGATCAGCCTGCGGCTGCGCACCGACGACCTCAAGGCACGCGCCTCCTCTGTGTGAAGCTAAGGCAGAAGCTGCATGCCAGCAGTCCTGCAGCTGCTCCTCCCTGCCGCGTGGGCCAGCAAATGCCGCTGCGCCCGGCCCCCTCCCAGACGCGCTGAGTGCCAGGCACTGAGATGTGAGAGTCTGACGTTCGCCGGCCGCAGGGCTTCCGGCGGTACCTCAGCATCCGGCAGACGCTCTGCCACGAGCTGGCGCACATGGTGCACAGCGACCACGACGCGGCCTTCAAGGCGCTCAACAGCCGGCTGCTGCGCGAGTGCGAGCAGGCGGGCCCCGGCGCCGGCGCGGTGCTGGCGCAGGCAGCCGAGGGCTGGGCGCTGGACGCGCCGCCGCCGGAGCAGGCCGGCCTGATGGCGCGCACCGCGGCCGCCAGCGGGCGCATGCTGCGGCAGCTGGCGGGCGACGCGGCGCTGCCGGCGGCCGGGCAGCTGCCGGGCAGGCTCGCGGGCGCGGCAGAGGCGAGGCCCTCGCCTCCCTGGCATGCCCCCAGCATCCCTGCATGCAAGGCTAGCGGAGGCTCAGACGAGCTCGGCTGCAGGCGCCGCGGCAGCGCGAGCCGGAGGAGGGCCTGGGAGTGGCTGGCCTGGGCCACCGTGACGCCGCGACCGAGGCAAAGGAGCGGGCGGCGGAGGCGCTGGCCGCAGAAGCCCCGCTGCAGCCACAGCCGGACCGCACAGCCGCCGCGCCCGCGCCTCCTGTGCCCGCGCCCAAGCAGCCAGGCGGCGAGCCAGCGGCAGAGCTCGGCAGCGCCACTGGCCAGCAGCCTGGCAGCTCCGCGCCGGATGCCGGAGCCATGGAGACAGACAGCGCCGCGGCAGTCGAAGACGTCGACGGGCAGCGGGAGGGGTCGTTTCCGGCGGCCGGCGAGGCGGGCGAGGACCCATCGGCGGCGTATTACCGGCAGGCGCGGGCGGCGGTCGAGACGCTGGTGAGCAGCGCGGGGCAGCAGGGCGCGGCGACGGCGCTGCAGACGCTGGCCACCATCCTGAAGGTGTTTTCTCTCCCGCCGCCTGCCTTGTTTGCTGGAGCGCTGGCTGCTCTGCAGCCGCACTGCGAGCTGCCATCGCCGCTGCAGCAAAGGCTGCTCTGCTCCTGCATGCGAGGCTGAGGCGCACAGCCGCCGGCTGCAGAACGCGCTGCAGTCACCCAGTGACCCGCGCTTCCGGCGCGTGCGGCAGCAGAACGCGGCCTTCCACGCGCGCGCGGGGCGCTGGCCAGGCAGCCTGGAGCTGCTGCGTGCGGCCGGCTTTGTGCCGGGGCTGGAGGGGCAGGAGCGAGTGCTGCGGCTATCGCGGAACGACCCGGGGCTGCTGTGGATCGGCCTGTCCGCCTGCGAGGCAGCGTTGCAGTCTGTTGCCGGGGCGCCGTCAGTGCCGGCCCGCTGAGTGACCTGGATATGTGTGATAGATGCTGAGGTGACGTTTGACAGGAGCACAGCGTGACAGACACGTAGAGCTCAGGCAGGTGATGAGAGTTGTGAACCGTTAGGCAGGTGTCGCGTTATGCACCGAAGCGGGCTGGCGCTGCTTTCGCTGCCTTTTGGACAGCTTCCGCTAGCAGCGGACAAGAATCAACGGGACATGGAACAAAACAGAAAACACAAAGCCAGCCTCGTAACGCAAAGCTTTGGCAATCCGCAAGCACCCCCACACTCAGTCACTCAATGGCTCTTTCTGCGGTCAGCTGACGGCTCGTGGCTGCCCAGCTGCCCGCCCGCCGCGGCCGGGAAGGCCAGCAGCAGCGGGTTGTCTATCGTGCCCCGACCGCTGCTGCCGCCGCTCTCGCTGCGGCTGCGGCTGGAGGCGCTGCGGGAGGAGTACTGGCCGTCGCTCCAAAAGCCGTGCTCGCGCTTCTCGCTGACGCTGTCCTCGCGGCTGGCTGCCGAGCTGCTGGCGCTGTCGCGGGACTCTGTCGGCACCACCTTGGCGCCGCGCCCGGTCACGACCCTGAGCAGCGACTGCAAAAGAGCGACAAATGCCATCAGTCCCGGCCTGCGCCAGCCAGGGGCCGGCTTTCCCCCTCATCAGGGCGCCAAAGTTGGCAGCGGCGGAGCACAAGGCGCAGTGGCGGCACCCGAGCCTGGCTGGCCTGGGCGAGGCTGGAGCCGCACCTTGAGGCCGCGGCGCACAAAGCCGAGGCTGAGGAACGCGATGACGAGGACCGATATGGCGACGCCAGTCGTGAGCACCACCTGGATGCGCGCGAACCAGTCCTGCTGCGTGGCCGTCAGCTTGGCCCACTTGAGGCTCTCGCCGGACACCAGCAGCAGGAAGAGCACTGCAGGGCAGGGCACGCATGACTTCTCCGTCAAGGCCTGCAGCTTCTTGAAGGCATCCATAACTTATTGACTTGCTCGTGGTGGGCAGACAGGCACACATGAGCGGCTCGCAGCGACAAGCGGCGGCGCACCGAGCATGGAGGCGATCTGCATGAGGTTGTCGCTGGCCGCCATGAAGGGCCGCAGGTAGGCGAGCACGCAGACGTAGGCGACCATGACCAGCTCGCCCAGCACGCCCTGCAGCGAGCCGGTCGGCTGCGGCTTGATGAAGACGGGGATGGCCGCGATCGCGAGCTTGCGGACGATGTCGGCGACCTCCCAGTAGACAAAGCTGTAGCCGCCGTACAGGAACCCGTAGCGCCGGATGACGGACTCCTCCTGGCAGAGGCCAGCCGCGGGGGTGATCGGCGCAGCGCTGCTGGAAAGGCGTTGTTCGTGGCGAGGCCATGCGGGTGTGTGCAGGCTGGCATGGGCAGGCTGCTGACAGCAACGCACAGATGTGAGCAAAACGGTGCATCTGTCTCCAGGCCAACGCAAGGCGAAAAGGGTGAGTCTTGCAGGAAGCGGCTGACAGGGGAAATTTGCTGATTGTTTGCCTCAGAAGCTGAAGACAAAATGCCGGAAAATAGCACGTCTCCCTGACAGGCACCTTCAAGCACCCGCGAGAAAAAGAAGCCGGACGCCCGGTCGCCAGGCTGGCATTCCAGGCAAGGGGCTAAAAGGAAGCACCTGCAGGCGGCGGCGCAGGCGGAAGATGACGAGGAAATAAAAGATCGGGAGGACGAGCGTGAAGAGGATGACCAGCGCGGTGCCGGGAAAGAGGTACGTGGCGTAGGTTCGGTTGAGGCGGCCGTCCGGTGCGCGAGTCGATATGCTGTAGTCCGCCTTCAGAAAGGTGCCGACGTCCAGCCGCTGCGTCGCAAACAGCTGCATGCTCGTCTGCGCGCAGCGCGGGTACAGCAGCGTGACGAACCAGAAGGCGTTCTTGTAGCACCTGCGGCCAGGGTGGCGCGGGGCGCGGCCGCTTCAGCAGACTGCATGGACTCCAAATGCCTCGCTGACTGATCAGTGATGTCTGCGTTTGGTTAATCCAAACCGCTGCAACGACTGGCTGCATGCAGGCACAGGGCCTGCGCAGGCACCTGGCAGGGCTGCCGGCACCACAGGCACGCAGCAAGACACCCACTTGCTCCGGAAGGGGCATGCAAGCGGGAGCTGCTGCCAGCTAACTGGCGGAGGCAGGCCCCTGGTGGTCGCACCGCGTCTGCAGGTGGCCCAGCGACTTGTGCCACTGCTCCGCCTTCTTGAGGGGCAGCCGCCGCACGTAGCTGCCCTCCTCCACGTACTCGTCCAGCCGCTTGGTGGCGTGTACCGCGCCGAAAAAGACGCCGACGCACAGCAGCACCAGCAAGATCTGGCGGGTCGGGCAGGCAGCAGCGCTCAGCTGCGCTGCAGCAATCCCAATGAAGCAAAGCTGCTCCAGGCAGCAGCAGCAGCAAGCAGGAAGCTGTCAGGAAGATGCTGGCTGAGTAGCGCTTTGAAAGCAGAGCCTGCAGCCGCATTTGCTGCAGCACCAGCTGGCGGGCGGTGTGCTGGGCAGGCTGAGGGAGGGGCAGAGTAGGGCGAACCGGGGCGGCCATCTGCATCACGTAAAAGATGTAAAAGTTGTAACCGCTGATCCAGCAGCCGGGCGCCGCGACCGAGACGCCGACGTTGAGCACGTCCGCCCAGCCGAGGCTCTGCTTGGTCGCGCTTGGCCAGGTTACGTCGTACGTCTGGAAGAGCGACAGCAGCTGCGGCAGCGAGGGGGGGGGGGGCAGGGCCGACGTCAGCTTTACAGGCTCCCCTCCAGGCTGTCTTTGAGGGGATGGCAGTTGCCCTGGCAGCCTTCATTCCCCTTTCCCTGCCGGACACTCTCTGCACCCTTGTGCTCGTTCTATTTTATCAGCAGCGACTTTGCCGGCAGCCAGCTTAAAACGGGAATCAACTTGAGTTTGCGTCTTTTGGGTTCACACAAGCTACTGATTGCCTGCCCAAAATGCTCAGCCCTGCTGGCCTGCCTCCTGCTGAGTGCTGCACGCTGATCTTGCAGAAAGGGAGGGGCTGCACAGGACACGCCAGGCTCCTCGGGAGGGCCGTGCCTGGAAGTGCGTGAGCAGCGTCTTGATCTTGGTCATCACGCCCGGCTTGAGGTCGGTGCCAAAGTCAAAGTAGAAGAGGCAGGTCAGGAGGGCGATGAAGAGCAGGACGGCAAAGGTGAGCATCAGCTTGCCCTGCGGCGAGCCGGAGCATGTCCTGCGCAGGCCGCGGGGGTGTGATCAGTGCCCCCGCCTGTTGCTGCAGCATTGTGGCCTGCTGTAGCACTTGCGAAGAGTGCGCAGGCACCCAGCCCGGCGCTTTGAGCCGCAGTGGCTGGACAGGGGTGGCAATGCGTGGGAAAGCGGCTGCAGCTGAGCCTTCCATTCCCTCTCACTCACCAGAACACATCTGAGCAATTGCCATGGCCTCAAGGCAGCAGAAGTGCCCGTGAGCCTTGCACAGACGCAGCCGCCGGTTCCAGCCTGCCGCTTGCAAGGCGGTGGGAGCGGACTTGCACTGGCCGCCAAAGCCAAAGCTGCCGGGCGCGCAGACGGCGCAGAGCGGCCCGACGGTGCCCGGCTGGCAGGCGGCGTTGCCGTACGCCTCGCCGCTGGCGGTCGGGTACCCGCGGCAGGCGGACTGGCCGGGGCAGCGGTAGACGTCCGCGCTGGTGTTGCTGCTGCGCCAGTAGCCGGCCAGCGTTAGCACCGGGTTGGCCAGGCCCAGGCTGCCGCCGGGGCACTGCGCGCCTGCGGGCGGGGAAGCAACGGCTCTCACTCAGTTCCTGGCTGTGGCAGGACAGGAGGAGCAGATGTCCGGGCAAGCCACATGCAGCCACAGCGCTCACAGCTGTGACTGCGTGCAGCCGGCGTTGCAGCGCCGCAGGCTTGGCTCCCTGCCAAGGAACGGGCTCACAGCCGCGCCTCTTGCGTAGCTTCAAGTCGCCAGCAAAGGCCTGGCCTGGGTTGTGACAGGGAGAAACAGCAGGAGCATCGCCCAGGCAAGTACGTGGGTGCTGCAGCTGCCATGGTTCTGGAGGCAGCTAGATCGTCAAGCCGTCCTTGCTGCGCTGCAGGCGCGCGGCTTGGCAGGGAGCGCGCCTTCCGGGCACGGCTGGCAGGTGGCGCCGTTGATGTTGTAAAAGTCCAGGTTGCACGGCCGGCACAGGATGCCCTGCTCCTCGGTGCCCTTGGGGCACAGCTCCACGCTCAGCGGCAGGCCCAGCGGCGGCAGCGGCGCCCCCGCCGGCAGCAGCGGGTTCTGCCCGATCGTGTCCAGGCTGCACTCAATCGCCAGCTGGAAGCTGCTGCCGATGCCGCCTGCCAGCCAGCAGCCCCACTCAGCCCACCAGCCTTTCCCCAGTCACTGCGCCGCCACAGCTCCAGCCAAGCCCCGCACTCTGTAAGCATCTGGCAGCAGGTCTCAGCAGCTGCGAGCAGCAGCGTGGAAGCAGGCACAAGCCACAGATCACAAGAGCCCGGGCCTTGGAAGCGCCTGCCTTGCACGACTAGCTGCTGGAAGGCGGATGTCCCGTTCGAAATGCCGGCCACGCGCCCGAGCTCTGGCAGCGTCAGCGCGCTGCCGTTGTAGACGACCTGGCAGGAGCCCGAGTACTCTGCCAGGCCCTGGCTGCCGTAAAAGTCCTGCAGCTCCACGGTGAACGGCGCTGCATCCTGCATGGCAATATGAATGTGCCTCACCTCTCCAGCCGGCGGCCTCACACTTACAGGATCCACACAACTGCGACATGCTCAAAAACCGCGCACAGCAGCCCGGCAAGCTGCAGGCCCCACAGCCCCGAGCTGCTGGGAGGGCGAGCGCCATGTGCCAGTGCATCCAAACATTCGGCAGAAGCTTCACGCTTTGCCGCACGGTTACATGCAAAAAAAGCAGCGATTCAGGGACCGCGCCTCGTTGCTCTGCACCGAGGCGGGCGGCGGTGTGAGGTACTGCAGCTGGACGACCTCAGTGGAGGTGGCCAGGAGGGAGGCGCTCGCGTGGCGGCAGCCGAGGCAGGCCAGAGCGGCCGCCGGTGACTTGACGCGCAGCCAGAACTGGTCCAAGCCTACAGGCAGCTTTCACCGAGAAGTGAGATTGCCAAAGCAGCCCCCACAGCTCTGCTTTGCAGCCTCGCCTCCTCTTCCAGGCAGCTCCTTACAGGAGAGGTGGCGGTGCACCCATGAGAGCAGTGTTCGCCCCGTAGCTCAGGTTCTGCAGGCGGCCGCCGAGCGAGAGGTCCGCCTCGGTGAAGAGCGCGCCGCCGAAGAAGGCGGCGTTGCCGGCCAGGCTCAGGTCGGCCAGGCTGAAGCTGGCGTTGGCCAGGAAGAGGCCGCCGCCCAGCCCGCGCTTGTCGCGGCCGGCCAGGTTGTACTGGACGCTGTTGTTGGCGACGCTGCCGCCGGTGTACGAGAGCGCGCTGCCTGCAAAGCCACAGGTTTGCGCTGCAGATCAAGCTGCTGCTTGCCCGCCTGCCTCCAATATTGGGAGTTGAAGTCTATGCTTGCGCAGGCAGCTGCTCATGTCTCCAGCGCCTCCCCGCAATCCCAGCCAAGAAAGCAGGAAAGCAGCCACCATGCAAGCCTCCTGCCAGATCCAACCGTTCAGCCCCATCCGGGACAGCGAAATGGACAGCAGTAGGCGCAAAGCTTGACACTGCTACAAGCCAGAGAGGCAGCAGGCAGGAGGGACCGACCTGAGCTGGAGGCGCTGAAGTAGAGCGCGCCGCCAGCTGCAAGCGCGAAATTGCCGGCAAAGCTGGTATTGGTGAGCGCGGCAGTCGCCGCCGGGCAGACGCCGCCGTTGCAGCTGTCGATCAGCGCCAGGGCGCCGCCGGTGCCGACCTATTCAAGGGCTCTAGTCATCAGAAAAATGCCAGGCGGGAGGGAAGGGCGTGTGGCCAAGCGTGCGAGGTCTGTCTGTTTGCGGCTCATGGCAGCAGGCGCCGCAGCAGAGAAGGGTGGGAGGTGAGTGCCGACCTGCGTAATGGAGGGCGCAGTGGCCTGGTTGCCGCTGAAGACCGAGTTGGCGATGGCCAGGCTGCCGGCCTGCAGGTTGACGGCGCCACCGCGGTCGAGCGCAAAGTTCCCGGCAAAGCTCGTGTTGCTGACGCTCACGTTGGTGCGGGCGCTGACGCCCTCGCCTGCGTCAGAGCTCGCTCAGCGGCTTCATCGGGGTGGAGGATTGATGTGCGCCGCGGTCAAAATGAATGCTTACCGACGACAAACTGGTCGTATCCGATCGACAGCGCGCCGCCGCCGATCGGCGGAGCCGCGTCGGCTGACGCGCCGTTGCCGGTGAAGTTGGAGTTGGCGATCGCCAGTGCGACGCCGTCGGTGGTGACGATCGCGCCGCCGTACTGGCTGGCGCTGTTGCCCGAAAAGTTGGTGGCCTGGAAGGTCGTATTGCAGCCGGTCGTCGCGTACAGCACGCCGCCGAGCTGCGCGCTATTGCCGATAAAGCGGGAGCCTGCGATCGTGAGCGCGCCGGCGCCCGGGAAGACGTCGCCGGCGCAGTAGCCGGCGCCGCCGCTCGTGGCTGCGGGCAGCGGCAGTGCCCAGTGAATTGGGCCCTGGCGTGTTGCCGGGAAATCAGCCTGCTCCGGCAGCAGGCAGGCTCGATACTCACTGCTTGCAAAAGCTGCTGGGCAACATGGGCTTGCTTTCCACTGAGCTGGCAATTTGCATTGTCATGGCACACTCCTCTCAACCTGCGACCACAGCAGGCGGTCAAGTTAAGAAAGCTCACCAACGTTGTCCAGAAACGTGACGTTGGTAAAGTAGGTTGCGTTGGTGGAGCCGAGGTTGAACGCGGCGCCCTGCAGGGAGGCCGCGTTGCCCGAGATGACGGTGTCAGTCACGCCCACGACTGTCACGTAGCCGGCCGCGCCCGCGATCTCGATGCCGGCGCCCGCATTGGCAGTGTTGTTGGCCACCTGGCAGCCGGCCAGGAAGAGCGAGCCGGCCAGCGCCTTGGTCGCACCGCCGCCGTACGTAGACCTGCAGAAGGCCGGGCTGCTGAGCATGGCATGCGCAAGCTGCTGGAGAGCACGGCAGTACTGCTGGGGACTCAGACGCTGCTCTGCTGCTGGCTGCCTTGCATGGCGCGCTGGCTGTAGCAGCAGAGGAGCAAGCAAGAGCAGCTGGAAAGAGGGCGCCAGGCGCCTCGAGCTTGGGCGTTGGTCTGCACCTGTTGCGGTTGATGCGCGAGTTGGTCACGCTGGCGTTTCCATACAGCGCAAGGATGCCGCCGCCGTAAAAGCCGCTGGCGTTGTCGTTGAAGTCGGAGTCGTCGAAGGCGAGCGCGGAGCCTGCAAAGGAGGTGAAGGCGCCGCCAAAGGAGGTGGCCTGGTTGCTGGACATGGTCACGCGCTCGCAGGTGCCCAGGGTCACCGCCGCCTCGGTGTGCAGCGCGCCGCCGGAAAAGACGGCGAAGCAGTTGGAGATGGCCACGTCCGTCAGCAGGATGCCGGCAAAGTTGGCTGCGGGGCAGCGCCGGGCCTCAGCCCTGGCGGCTGGTGCAGCCTTGGTGACCTCATCCAAATGAAAGGGAGTGGCACGCGCAGGCAGGAGAGGCATTGCATGCGGATTGGACAGGCTGTCCAGTACACCAGCGCCAGCCTCAGGCAGGCGCTGTCGCAAGCAGGGCAGCTTCTCATGTGAACCCCGTAACATGTTTCCCGCGTAACCCAAACATCAGCGAGACTCCAATCCTATGGAGGGGTGGTGTTGGTTCTGGCGGTGCCTGCCAGGAGGAGGGGGCGGACCGACGATGGCGCCGCCGCGGCCGGCGCCGGCCTGCGTGGCAAAGTTGTAGGAGAAGAGGGAGGAGGAGACGAGCAGCCCGGAGGAGGAGACCGAGACACCGCCGCCGTTCTGCGCCGTGTTGTTGACAAACGCGCAGCCCTGCACCTGCACGGTCGCCTTGTAGGCCTGCGCCGGGTCCAGCACGTTCACGCCCCGGCTGTTCGTGATGACCATCCCGCCGCCGTCGCCCTCCGCCTGCCGCAGCCAGGCCAGACTGCTTGCCAGGCTGTTCTGGCTGCTGCTGGCACCAAGGACACAAGCCCCCTGCCTTGCCGAGCCCAGACTGGAATTCCAGCCGTACACCGCATGCAGCTCCTTTCCCTGTCGCTCCTCACAGTGAGTGCGCCAGCCTCGCCAGCAGCAGCTTGCAGGGTGGTGCTTGCAGGGGCCTGTGAATGGGGCCCACCACGCCGCCCGTGAACACGCAGTTGCTGATCAGCGGCCCGGCCGAGTCGACCACAATGGAGGCGCCCGAGCCGCCGGGGCCGGCGTAGCCGGCGTTGATGGTTACGCCTGCGAGCAGGCAGCCACTCATCACGCTGCCAAGCGCCTGCTCGTCCTGCTTGCCCTGCCGCTTGGCTTGCTTGAGCGCCAGGAGCGAGCGGAGCGGCTTGGCCTCGCGATGGTGGGCTGAGCTGCCGAGCGGGGGAGCTGGCAAATGCTGGGCGCTGGCATACAGCTGTGCAGGCTGCAGCTTGCATGCCGCGCCTGCCTAGCACAAGACTGGGGTGCAGGCAGGGCAGGCGGGGCGCTGGCAGCGCTTGCCGTTCAGCACCGAGGTGAAGATCTCGCTGTTTGTGAAAGAAAAGCCGTTGGAGGTGCCGCCGCCGTCCACGACTGTGTAGGAGGAGCCAAGGTAGGAGGAGACGGTGATGGGGCGGCCGGCGAAAGAGATGCCCGCGTTGCCGGTGCCAGAAAAGACGCCTGCGGCCGCCAGGCATCGTGAGCGCAGCACTGGTGAGCCAGGCGGGTGGGCAGGCACAGGGCGGTCGCGCCCCACCGGCGCCGAGCCAGACAGTGCCGTAGGAAGGGCAGGCGGTCATGGCGTCCGCGATCCTGCTGCAGGGCGAGGCCCAGCTGCCGCAACCGCCGGCCGTGCTGCCCCGGTTGGGATCGGCATAGACCGGCGCTGCAGCAGGCAGGTACGTTTCATGACAGACGCAGAGCATCACCGCCGGTCAGAGACTGCAGGAAGGGCTGCGCACAGGTGGGGGAGCTCGGCCCAGTGCCCTCCTGGGTGGCAGTGGCAGCCGAGTAGACTGTCGGGCCGCCGCCGGTGGGGGCCCACTGCACGCGGTAAAAGGCGCCGACGCCCTGCAGCCGCCTGCCGCAGCAGCCAAACATCAACTGAGAACCGGGCCTTGCACAGCGGCTGCAGAGGCGCAGCCTGGCTCGCCCGGAGGGCTCGCCTCCTGCCGGGCGCCGGCGCGACGGCCAGCACAAATTGCTGGCAGGACGGGCAGAGCAGCGTGGGCGTGCCGCCCAGGTTGGTGGGCGTCGCGCAGGCGGCGTCCGGGCAGCTCTGCGCCGTGAAAGCGGCGGCGGCGTCCAGCTGCGGCCACACCAGCTGCAGGCCGGCAGCTTGCTGCGTCAGCCAGGCGCACTGTGCATGCCAGCTGTGCCTGGAGGCTGCTGCGATGGCGAGTACCTGATCTGTGCCACCTGAATTGACGCAGAATGAGACGATGGCCGGCGCTGTGGGCGGCTGTGCACGGCTTTGCCATAGGAACGCCGCCAGCAGCCACCACCACAGGGGCGGCGGCGGCCTGGCCATCGAGGTGCTGCGTCACACGCTCGGCAGCCTCCAGTCCGGTGTTGCTGCCATGTGCGGCGCAGTCCTCGCCCCGCTACTGCCAAAGCGATTCTTTTTTTGGCAGTGACCAGCTTGGCGGTCGGCAGCGGCGGTCTGCGCGCCTCCTACTCTCTTTCGAGAGGTGCGACGAGCAGTCGATATAACTGTAGCGTGTGGTCCAGACGTGCCGGCAAACGGCCCAACTCTTAGCCAGGTCGGCTTCCGCGGCCAGAAGCGTCTCTTCATCTCCGCGAAATGTTCGCGGACCGCCCTGGCCCCGCGCCGGGCACCGCGCGGCAAAGAAAGCATGCGACACCAATTGTAAGCGTCCGCTGTGCTGTACACGATCGCAGGGCGCATGGTTGGCCTCTCGCACAATTTTGCATGCATGATGTTCCCATTGATGCTGCAGGAGAGAACCACGATGAGGCGGAAACTGACGATGGCCTATATAATTTGAAGACACAACGGAGCGTCGCTACAGGCCAGGGATGCAAAGCGGTCCGCGCATAGGTTTGGCAGTAATGAGCAGTACCTTTCGCGGCCGGCTTAAACTCAAGGACGCACAATCCCAAAGTTTTCCCAGAGCCATCATACATCCACCGTCTGGACTCGAAGACGCGACTGTAAAAGCGGCCGACATCCCCGCCGTGGCCCCGCGGCTGTGGCGACCGCAGAAGACGATTCTCGGCTGCAAAGGCGATGGCAGGTGCGTATCGATGGCATCAGCCCGCGGGCCACCCAGCTGCTGCGGTAGTGCGGGTAGATGACTACGCATCCCAACGCGTTAGTGCCGCGGCCGCGGGCGGCCCTTGCAAGCGGAAGAAACGGGCAGCTGCCTGCACGGACTGCATGCAAGCCACTCACCGCCGCTCGGGCGACTAGCGGGAGAATAAGAACGGGACTGCGTCCTTGCATGGCGGCCGGCAGCACGAGACTGGGGCCAGTCAGCTATTGAGAGCCCACCAGCATAACCGACACTTGGCGAACCTGCAGCTCTGCAGAGCGAGCTGGAGGACGTGAAAAAGGCAGAGCGCAGCAAGGAGGAGGCTCCCAGGCAACCGGGCGACGGCGATGTCATCCCGCTGTACAAGGGCCGCGAGTTCTTGCTCTACTTTGACTTTCTCTTCCGGTTCTACATCTACTGGGACAGCGCGCCCTCAGTCGTCGCATACTTCAGCGCCTTTGGCTTCTACCTCGGCAGTACGCCTCACTGCTTCTTGGCTGCCTCTGTGCTTGGCAGCGTCGATACGTGCCTGTCAGCAGAGCAGGTCTCACTGCTGCCTGCTCGCTGCAGGCCACTTCTTCATCATCGGCACCTTTGCCTCGCTGTCGCCCTCCGTGACGGCCACCATCAACCCCACCAGCTGTGGGTCGGCCACATACGACTGGTGGGTGGGCTTCACCTACCTGTGCGGCAACGTCTGCTGGATCATCGCCTGTTTCCTGCAGATCGTGGAGTCGCTGAACGGTGACTACTATGAGCGGATAGAGGTCCGGCTCGCCTCTTAATTCCCTGAAGCGCAATGCCTGCATGTGCTGTGCGGTGCCGACGCGGGTGGCACGCGCCCGCAGGCCTGGGAGGCGGGTGGCAAGGTTGGGCCCGCGCCAAAGTGCGCTCCCCCCCTTTTCTCCCTTTCTTTTTCATCTCCCCATTACTTCCCGCTCACTGGCGGGCAGGCGCGCAGGTACCGCTGGTTTGGCATCCGGCCCTTCCAGCTGGACTGGTGGGGCGCGCTCTGCTGTGAGCCCTGCCCCTCACCTCGCAGCCGAGCCATCCATGCCGGCCCCCAGCTGAGGAGGGCTGCCGCTGCAGACGAGGTCGGCGTTGCCATGTATTTGGAGGCTTCCGTTGTCTATTACATCAACCTGTGCCCTGGACACCAGCTCTCCCCGCTCGCCTATGTACGCCCTGCCCCGCTGGCCCCACCCTGTTTCCACTCCCGGTCGGCACGTGCTCACCCAGCTGTTTTGCCCTGCAGACGGTGCTGAACAATTACTTCTACTTAATCGCTGGAATCCTTTTTCTGCTCGCTGGCGCGGTAAGTGAAACTTGAATTCCTCCAATGACATCTTCCCTTTGCACTCGCGCAGCCTAGAGGCGGGCTCCTGAGCCTGCTTCCGCCTGCACCTGCAGCTGTACATCCCTTTGCTGGGCTCCAAGTGGATCCTGCCAAGTGCGTTCCCTGCACCCTCCTTTTCCCCAGAGCCCCGTGCGGGCGTTTCTCCCGAGCCATTGAGTGGCACTAACGCCTCCCTTCTTGCACCTGGCCCCAGACATCCTGCTCCCCTTCAAGCGGGAGCACTGGTTCAGCATGATGTGGTGGGTCGTGTGGACTTATTTCTGGGGCAAGCCCTCCCTCATCCATTGCCGAAAAATCAGTGCAGATTCGGCCCCAAGCACCGGTAGCTGAGCACTTGAGGCGCGACTGCTGGGCAGGCGGCGTGCTCTTCTTCATGAGCGGCGACTTCCTGTACTGGTACTCGCCCCTCAACATGGTGCGCTGCCACCTTCCTGGGCCCCCACACCGGTGTGATGGGCTGCAGTGTGTGCCAATGCAGGCAGCGATCAAAATTTTACGCAGGCAAAGCCTCATGCTCTGCTCATGCAAGCAACCGGACCTTGGTCCTTGCTGATGCGCTCAGACATCATTTCTGAGCCCGCACAGACGCCGAGTGCATGACTGGACTCGAGGCAGACAGTGAGCGAAAATCCATGCCAGGCCGACACTCACACTGCCGCCGCTGCCGCCTGCAGACGCTCGACCCGACGGCGTACAACATCGAGAACGCCATCGGTTTCGGCGGCGGCAGCTGCTGCTTCCTCGTCGGCTCCCTGCTGCTGCTCATGCGCCAGTCGCGCGGCCGGTGCCGGGTGAGATGTCTCCCACTCTCCCACCAGCCTGTCGCAGTACGTGCAGCGGACGCTTATTGCCACGGCCGGTCGGCCTGCAGCCCTCCTTCAGCCAAATCGCGACCAATTGCGACGTGAGCGTGCACGGTGGCGGCGGCGGAGCGTTCCCCGGCTACCGCCCGATGGCCAAGGCGGCGGAGCTTGTCTGAGTGTCAGATGCGATGCGGTGCTGCCAGCTGACAGGGGCCGCGTGTACGATTAGTGACCTTTTTTACACACAGGCAGGGCGCTGCGATCTTTAGGGCGTTTTTTGTGTTCCTGCAGCGTGCAGGGGGGCTTGCAGCACTGTATCCTTCCTGGCTGTCGGCTGTGCGAGCTCGTGAGTGCCCTACATTGGGGCCCAGTGCTTGTGCTTGACGTGACGCACATGTTGACCGCACGCCACAGGCTGGGCCCCATGAGTCCCAAGCAGTGTACGGGTGGATTGGCCACCGGCCACTGCAGCTTTCAATTTTTGCCTGTCTGTAGCTTACAAAAGAGACAGTGCGACTGGAGGAAGGGGGCACGAGACCTGTAAGGGCACGCTCAGCCGTCTCTCATGCTGGGTGGATCGTGGATTGCGCGTGGCTCGCCCCGCGATCTGCATTTTCAAAAGCTATCAAGCAAGCCTGGCTTGCCGCTATTGCGCCTGGCTTGCCGCTATTACCGACATTTCCGGCATTTTCATTCAGCAGGAAAGAGAACATGCCCGAGACACGCAGCAACGCCGCAAAACGCAAGGCGGCCCCCGAGCCGCTCTCTGATCCGTCCCCCGTACGGCTCGGTGATCCCGCTTCAGTCTTCGCCTTCAACGGTCCGCTGGGACGTCGTGCGCGGGCCTTCCCGGCGGGGCAGCTGGTGAACCGTGCCACGGCTCCCAGGTCAATCTTGACGTCTTCGCCGATCCATGCTCCGGTCTTGGGCGATGATCTGTTGACATCCAGTGGATGTTCCACCGGACAAACACTGCCGCCCGTTCTGTTTGCAGGGGTCGTATTTTACCAGTGCCACAGGCGGATGCAGGACCTTCAGTAGCGCCGGAGGCGGTTGCTAGCCTAGAAGTTCCTCAGCCGAGCACGCTGCTCCACTGCTTGTGGGACCTGCGACCGGCCCAGGTGCCCTTGGGGCTGGGAGTCACGATGAGCAACGATGCTTACCTGGTATTGATCCCACTTATGGCCTGGGCAAGCTGTTGATCTCGGACCTGTGGCAGAGCTGGTCCGACCGTGTCCCTGAGCTGCAGGACGCGCGCTCCCAGCCGTGGCTCTGCAACCTGCAGCTGAGGGTCTCCTCGGCGACCCAGCTTGGGCTAGAGCAATACCCCGCCAAGCTGCCTGCCGCAGGCATGCTGCTCAATGCTCAAGCGCTCGTGCTGGCGACATCACCGGGCTTCTGCCACCACTGAGCAGCCTGCATGCACTGCAGACGCCTGCGCGCTCTCGCCCGTCCTGGCGGCGCGCATGAAGGGCTGGGACCGCAGCGCCAGTGAGGACGGCTTGATCAGGCTGGACCTGCAGGTCGGCGTGTCGCAGCAGCTGCTGGACTCAATTGTGTGCGCGTTGTACTCCAAGCAGCTGCTGATTTCGAGAACGACGGCGGAGGGCATGCTGCTGCTGGCGGACTACCTGCAGGCACGTCTCCTTGCCCTGCAATCTTACGAAAGTACGCTGGCTACTGCACGCATCGACCTGACAGAATGCTGGCATGCCTGCCTGCAGCTCGACTGGCTCACAGAGGCGGTCGCAAAGTATCTGCGGCAGCACGCACTGCCCGCCCACCCGGGCATCGTCTGCCAGCTGACAGCCAGCTACCCTGGCCTGGGCCTTGCTGGCGCGGCAACGCAGCCCATACTGCAGCAGCTGCGGCCGCGCGACCTGCTGGCCTTGGTCCAGGCGATGCCGGGCGCCGGGCCGGAGCGCCTCAACGTGTTCACCAGGACTGCCATCAACGCAAAGCCGGCCGTGGTTCTGGAGTTCATGGACCTCGTGCTGGGCGCCCCGGCGGAGGTGCGGCTGACTGCGGAGGAGCTGCGCGCCGTCCTGGACCTGCACCCGGAGCTAGCGGTCCCGCTGGTGGGCTCCCCAGCCTGAGCCGAGCGTGCCAGTCTCCCTCGACAACAAGGAGGGCAGGGGATCAAAGCCTGACGCCCGTGATTCGGCTGGCCCATGCAGCTGCAGCGGCCGCGCAGTGGACGGCAGGGCGTTGTCGACTACAGACAGCTGTGGAGCGAGCACAGCGCTGCGCACCTGATGGCGACGTTCCACACCACAAAGGATGTGCAGACCGGGTCCCTGGTCTGGCGCATCCCCCACAAGAGGCTGCCTGCCGAGGGCGTGTGTTTCTCGCCGCTGCTGCGGCTGAACGACGGCCGGCACTTCCGGCTGGAGGCGCGCCAGGTGCAATCGCCTGGTGTGCACCATGCCATCCATGCCAGCTCGAGCCTGCTGCCGTCTGATGAGTGCCATGAGCTGAGGCATGTGCTGATGCAGGCGCAAGCCCGATCAGGGGCCTGTTTGTCGTGCCAGACGTCAATGCACTGTGGCGAGCCGGCGACAAATGCATACTGGACCCTGGGCCCCATGGGAGCGAGGCCAGGAAGGTCGCCTTTGTCCCTCAGCAATCGGCCTTGGAGACGAAGAACTGCCAGGGCTACTTTGACCTCCTCGACACCTGGATCAAGGTCGAAGGCCTCCGCGACGAGGACAGGTTTCTGCGCGTCAGGCTGACATTCCAGCACACGCAGTAGGCCTGCCACTGCGCCTGTGTGCCAGCAGCAGTCTCTCCCAGATCTCCATGGCCCCTGAGGCTTGGGGCCATGCCCTCGAGCCACGCAAGCAACAATGTAGCTGGCGGACATGTATGCCTTTCCCTGTTGCGCAAGAATCCTGCCCGCGGCTTATGCACGTTTGTCGCCTACCCCCCTGAATGGCAAGCTGTACCTTGATCGACTTTTGCTGCTGCGTGTGCTGTGTTGCTGTTGCTTTGACTTATTGAATTGCGTCTTGCTGCTGCAAGCCTGTGAAAAGCCCCCCAAGTGGCGACATCTCAAGCACAATGCAGACTGCTTTACCCCAGCATCCTTGGGATGCTGCACTGCCTACCCTCTCATGATGGCAGTCAGCGTAGCAGCCTTACAGCTTGGAGCTCCCCCACACCCGCTGGTAAGCGACCGCAGCTGTCAAAAACGAGTTCAAATGCCCACTTGGCGCGCTGCCATCTGCGGCCAAGGTTCTCATCCACGCTCGCCCGTTTCCTGGCCAAAGTGCAAAAGCGACTGGTGATGGGCTCGCGCGGAAAAAGGGGGAAGAAGGCGAAGCGCGAGGAGGCATCGGCGAAGCGTAAGGCGCCCGCCGATCCGCCGAGAGAGGATGGGCCCCCCGCCGCCAAGAAGCCAAAGCCGGCCAGCGCGCCGCACGGCGGGCGAGCGCCGCCTGCCAGGGCGCCAAGCAGCAAGTCTGCTGGCGGCACTGAGAGGGCACAACACGCAAACGCATCAAGACGTCCTGTGGTGCTGCAGCCCAAGGTGCTGCAGCCCAAGGTGCCGGTTGAGAAATTGAAGCCAGCTGGCGAGCAGCCCAGCCAACCGCAGCACAAGCCTGCAAAGCGGCCGCCGCCACCTGTCATCCAGACTCCAGCCCCGGTCCTCAAGACTCCTGCAGTCTCCCTCAGCAACGAAAGCTATCTGGCAAGCTGCCGACTCCCTCACACGCACAAGTGGCATGCTCGTTCTTCCTCCCTGATCAGCCAATCAGGGCTGGCTGACAGCGGCCCGGAGCGCCGCAGGAGGCGCGCTCCTGGCCATGGCTGTGCAACGTGCAGCTGAGGGTCGCGGGAGTGAGCGAGCATGAGCTGGCGGAATTCCCTTCCAAGCTGCCAGCAGCCGGTCAGGTCTTTGCTCCAAGTAGCTCGCGGCTTACTGCTGCTTGGGAGCTCCCCTGCAAATTTTGAAGATAGGTGCAGGAGAGGGGCCTTCCTGAAAAAACAAAGGGCTTGATGGCTGTGGCTGCCTGCAGATGCGTTTGCGCTGTCGCCGGTGCTCGGTGCAAAGCTCAAGACGGTGGACGGCAAGGTTGGCCAAGGCGGCACCATCCAGGTGGAGCTTGCCGTGGAGGGAGCAGGGCAGCAGCTGCTGGATGCAGTGGTTCGGGCGGTGTATGCCAGGCAGCTGAGCGTCGAGCCGCAGGCCGTTGAGGGCCTGCTGCTGCTGGCAGAGCACCTGCAGGCAAGTCCCCCCCCACCTGCTGCGCCTGTGGGCTCCAGCTGCTCTGCGGCGTGATTGCTAGCAGAAGGCCGTGACGCTAGGAGGAGCGAGTCTGAGCCCTGCTGCCGGCATGCCTGCAGCTGAACTGGTTGACCGAGTGGGTGGCGACGCACCTGCGGCAGACTGCCCTTACTGCGCGGCCGCTGGAGGTGCTGCAGTTGAGCGCCCGCTTCCCGGGGCTGCAGCTGTGGGAGTCCGCCTTTGGGCGCATGCTGGAGCGGCCGGACCCGCGCGAGCTGGCGGCCCTGGTCGGGCTGGCGCAGCCGGCCCGCCGCTCCGCCATCTGCGCCGCGGTCGCCGACAGGGGGACGCCGGCGCAGTGCCTGCACTTTCTCTGCCTGTGCCGCGCAGCAGGCAGGCAGCTGGAGGCGGCGGACATCCACGCCATCACAAGCCGCCATCCGGAGCTGGCAGCCGCGCTGGTGAGCCGCTTGTGTGCTGAAGACGGCACCGGCAAAGCCGATGGGCTGGCAGGCCAGCTGAAGCAGCCCGCCGTGCTTGTGGCGCAGCTGCAGCCTGCGCAGAGCGTCGAGGAGGCCGACTGCGCGGCGCTCTGGGCAACGCACCACGCGCTGCACCAGCGGGCGGCGCTGGCCGCGCAGCCGGCCACGGCGGAGCTGCGCTGGGACGTGCCGCTGAGGCAGCTGAGCGAGGAGGGCGACTGCAAGAGCCCGGGCCTGCTGCAGTCGCGCAGCGGCCGCCGCTTCCGCCTCAAGGCGCAGCGCAGCCGCTGCACGGGCCCAGGTGGGATGGACTGGCACGCACCTGTGCCTGAGAGACCGCCCCATTGTCTCGAGCAAGCAGTGCTTGGAAGCCACAGGCCGCGGTGGCTGAGCCCGCTCGCGTGCGACTGTGCAGTCGAGGAGTGGCAGCTGGGGCTGTTTGCCCTGCCTGTTGGCGACGCCGTGTGGCGCGCCGGCGACGAGCTGCTTTTCCGGGCCGTCAAGGGGCCGCAGGGGGCCTGCGCACGCGTGGCGGTGCCGCCCGCCGCCGTCGGGACCCGCAGCGGCTACGGCCACATGCGCGCTGTCAGCGACTGGGTCGCGGGCGGCGGCTGCCTGGACTGCGACGGGCAGCTGCTGCCCGTCGCGCTGGAGCTCGAGGAGCGCGAATGAGCCAGAGGCTGCTTTCCTTCTTTGCATAAGCCGCTTTGGGCGTGTAGGCTGCCAGTAAAGCGACCGGCAACTGGTGTTGCAGAGATCTCGACAAGCTGGCAGCTTTTCGTCTGTCAACTAATCTGGAGGCTATGCTCGGCCTGTGATAAGGCGTTCCCGCATCCTGCACGCCCCAACAAATTAGGAGGACCACCATGGAATTTAACGCCTCGTCCGAGGCTGAGCACCCCCCCGTTCGCCGCACAGGCACTGCGTACGTAGACATTCAGCTCAGACATTCAACTTCAACCCAGCGGACGGCGTAGACAGCGCTGGCTCAGGACCTAAATGCTCTAAGTGGCATTTGATGTTGTCCGCGTTTTCGGGGCAGAGAGCTGTCTTGGTTTAGACGGCGCGCGGGAGGGCGCGCCATGCCGAGCACCGACAAGGCGCCGTCGGACAAGAGCGGGTCGCCGCCGGAAGCTGCGCGGGGGCCGGGCGCGCAGGCCGGGGATCTGTGGAGGAAAGGGCGCTATGGAGAGTGTGCAAAGCTGTTGGAGGAGCTTGCCGGGCAGTCTGACAACGACTGGAAGGTGAGCGCGCGTTCCCGACCGCCTTTCACATCCGCATCGCTTCGCCTGGAGTGCTGCAGCTGACTGAGCAGCGTCTTCTGGCGAGCACGCTCGGCAAATCGACTGAGCGTGGAGCTCAGGAACAACAAGCGCAGGCCCCGCTCGACGTTTCACCTGTTGTCATTTGCAGGTGCGAGCGAACCTTGTGGCAACACGGGCGCTGCAGGGAGGTGATGGCCTCGCGCAGGCGGTCCAGCAGCAGGTGAGCCTACTCTGAGCCGCATCGCGCTTCTATGCCGAAAGCCATGCGACAGCACTCAGCCTTTCGGCAACCTTGCCCGTCAGGAGGAAGCTGCGGAGGCGGTGGAGCACCTGCCAGACTCCATCCTGCTGCTGTTGAACACGGTGAGGCCCGTGTCCTCCCCCTCTCTGCTCCCTTTCTTGGCTCTTGCTGCCTGGGCCGCACGCCTGACTGCACGGCAACAACGGCAGGCGACTGTCCTCGTCAATGCGCAGCGCTTTGCCGCGGCTGCCAAGCTGCTGGAGCCGGCCTGGCGCTGGCTGAAGGGCAGCCCGGAGGCGTCAGTGCCGGACGAGGCGGCGCTGGGCGTCTGCCTGCTGCTGCTCGAGGTCAGCATGGCCACAGGCGCCTTTGCGCAGGCGGCAGGCACGTTCTCCCACAGCCGCGCCTGCCGCCCCCGAACGCTTGTAGAAGCGGTCAGGAGGCCTGCAGCCGTCAGTGCCTCACAGTCTGCAGACTTCCTGCCCGGCAGCTGCGCCCCGGTGCGTCGGGCTGACTGCGGCGGGTGCGCAGGCGTCGTGGCGTGGCTGGAGCAGCGCTGGGAGCTGGTGGCCACGGATGACCGGGAGGAGCCGGCGGAGCCCGGCCGCGGCGGCGGGCCGGAGGCGGCCGGCCAGCGCGAGGGCAGCGAGCACAGCTGCGACTCGACTCAGGTCTCGCCGAGCGCACGCCGCTGGGCGGAGCAGGCGAGCGGCCCACCGCGCCCTCCCCAGCATTCACAGCCGCCGCCATGCCCGACGCTGCCGCTGCTGCTCTCTTGCTGGCAACTCCGCCATGGGCCTGCGGCCGTTGCCGTGCCGCGGGGCAGCCCAGCGCGCTGCATGCTTCCGCCTGCGCGCATTCCTGGCGCCTTGCTCAGAGTGTTCCGAGTGAGCACTCCACACGCACACAGTCAAAACGTGACAGTCCCCTCCCCCTTCACCGCCAACTGCAAGCCTGCGGCTCAGCCGCTGCGGCCCGGCGCCAGCAGGCGGCCAAGACGGTGGCCGGGCACAGCCTGCCGGCGCTGCTGCTGGCCGCTCGCGCGCGGCTGCACCTGGCCGCCGGCGACGCGAGGCGCGCCAAGCGGGACACGCGCTGCCTGCTGGCGCTGGACCCCCGCCAGCCGCAGGCACGCCCTTTCAGCCCCCCCCCAATCCTGCCAACTGCTGCGCAAGCATGGCCAGTCTGCCCTGCCGCATCTAGATAGGATGCACAGTCGGCGCATTGCTGCTCGCCCGAGTGCATGCGCGAATGCGCTGCTAGCCGGGCCAGTGGGCACCTTGCCTTGTTGCCGACGAGCTGGTCCTGAGATGCCCAAAGGGCTGGCTGCGTTCATTCGCGCAGATGACAAAGCTTCTCCGCCGCCCGTGCAGGCGCTGGCGCTCAAGGCGGAGCTGGAGGCCGCCCGAGGCAACCTGCGGCGCGCCGCCAAGCTGGCGGCCGCCCGCGCGGAGGAGGCGAACGGCCCGCTGCCGCCAGCGGAGCGCGCGGCCGCGCTCGCCAACCTGGCGTGTGTGCAGCACCGGGAGGGGCGGCGGCACGCGGCTGGGCTGTGCCTGCGCCAGGCCGCCGCGGCAGCCGGGCAGGCGCGCCCGCAGCTGCTGCCCGCGGTGCGCTCCGCAGGCTGCCCAGCGGCCACAAGCGCCGCTCTGTTTTGCGCCGTTCTGCTTTGCGCTTTGCGATGCAGGGACCGTGGGGCTTGCGGCTTCGCAGCGGGCAGTCAAGCAGCAAAGTCTGCCTGACTCGCTCGCGCGGTAGCACTCTTTGGGCGGCTGCGGCTGACAGGGGCGGCTTGTAATCGGTTCAGGAGGCGGCGGAGGCGGCGCAGCCGCGGCCAGAGCACTCGCCGGTCGCGGCCGCAGCCATCTCCTACGACCGAGGGCTCGAGGCGATGCTGCGGCAGGAGCACGAGGAGGCGCTTGCCTGCTTCCAGGCAGCTTCCCCCCCTCCCGCTCGCTGCCTCCAGCGCTCTGCGCCAACAGGATCTGCATGCGCCGCTGCCAGAGCCTTTCCAGACGCGATACAGACACAAAGGCCGGTGCTTTTGCTGCCGCTGCCGTCTTGCAGTGCAGCCTCTTGGGCTGCAGCAGCTGAGGCGGTGGGCGGCCCGCGCAGGCGTGCCTGCCGGCGCTGGAGGCGAGCCCCGTGCTGTGGCTGCGCATCGCCGAGTGCTGCGTGGAGGCTGCCTCCGCTGCGCGGCCGGGCGACGACGGCACGCTGCAGCTGGGGCGGCGGGCGGCGGCCACGGCGGCCGAGCTGTTCGCTTCGCAGCGTGAGGCGCTCGGGGAGCCGGCCAGCAACGGCAACGGGTGCGCCCCTCTCCCACACAGCTCGCGTGCTGCCTGCCTCTTTGCTGCTTCCGCTCCCCAGGCTGCCCTGCATGGTTGCCTGCAGCTCTGCTGCGCTTGCCAGCAGCTGCTCCGGCTGCCTTGCCGACCCAATGGTACCTGACGGCGAGGGGCGCGCGCGCCTGCAGGGCTGCGCACGGCCCCAGCAGCGGCTCGGCGGCGCTGCAGGCCGCCCTGGCCAGCCAGCAGCGGGAGCAGTGCGCTGCCGGCCGGCTGCACGCGCTGGCCTCGCAGGCCTTCCTGAGCCTCGCCGCTGACGAGCCGGAGGCCGCGCTCGCGGCTGCCACCAGCCTGCTCAGGGCAAGCCTCCCCCACCTTCTCCTCCTGCCTGCTCGCTGCCGCTCAAGCAGTCACTGTATGAGAGCGCAACCCTCTTGGTGCTGCTTGAGGTTGCATGCGGCTTCCAGAGTCCCTCGGCTGGTGACAGGCCCCACGGCTCTCCAGGGGCCTGCTGGCTGACCTGCAGCAGCCAGTGAGCGCTGTGGTGTGCCCTGCAGGAGGCGGGGCCCGCCAGCAGCGAGTGGCAGCTGGGCCAGGCGTACGCGGGCGAGGCGCTGCAGCAGCTGGGGCGCGGCCTGCAGGCGGCCGAGGCGCTGCAGGCGGCGCTCGCGCAGCTGCTGGACCAGCCGCCGCCGGCCGGCCAGGTGGGTGAAGCGGCAAACCCAAGGGAGGGGGGGGGGGCAAATGCACACGCCATTCACAAGAGGGCAGGAGCGGAGCAGCATGCAGCCCTTTATGCCGACGGTGATCGTTGGGCAGCCAGGCTTTGGAAGCGTGCAGCCGCGTGAGAGAGCCACAGCGGAGCAAGAGTAGGGTCCTTTGTGAGGCAGCCGGCTGCGTGGCGAGCAGGCGGCTGGCGAGGAGGGCGGGGCGGAGGCGGCAGGTCCGGAGCAGGGCGCTGATCCGCGCGTGCGGCTGCTGGTCAACCTGGCCTCGGTCTACCTCTCCCTCTCCGACTTCACGCAGGCGCGCGTCACTCTGACTAATGTCAGCCTGTCGCTTTGCTGGCTGCGCACCAGTCGCGGCGCATTGCCACGCTTGCCTGCTGCCGGCGAGAATGCCGCGGGAGCGAGCACATTGCACTGCGTGGAGAGCTCAGAGGGGTGGCCTGGGCTGCGCGTTACACAAGGGCCTGAGGCAGTGGCCCGGAGACGGGCTGCAGGCGGCCGAGTTTGCCAAGGCGGGCGCCGAGGACGCCGGCAGCCGCGAGGCGCTGCTCATGCACGCGTACGAGCAGCTGTGCCGCGGGCAGACGGCGCCCGCGCTGGCGCAGCTGCGAGCCGCGCAACTGGGCGCCTGACAGCGCGCCTGTGTGGGAGCACTCGCTGCAACTGCTGCAGTTCATTTCGGAGGCACGGCCTGCCGCACTGCTGGCTGCAGAGAGACGAGCTGGCGCTGCTGTCACAACACACGCAATGTAACGACCCCAGCAAAACGCCTCTGCGGCTGGCAGCAAGACTGCACAGAAGCGAACGCGCAGCAGCAGTCACACAGCACATGCGGCGAGTAGCGCCTCTGCTCCGGCCAGGGCAGGGGACTGGCACATGCCGGCACCACGGCTGGTCAGCTGCGAATGGCCTGCAGCCGCGCCGCCAAGTCGTCCTCTTTCGCGTCCTCCTCCGCCTCTGCCGGCGCCTGCACCCGCTGCGGCTGCGCCACCTTGGCCTGGGGTGCGGCCGCCAGCTGGGCCAGCGTCTCGCCGGCCACCTCTGTCAGCACCTGCGGCCGCGGGCGAGGCTGCCGTCATCGGACGCCTCTCAGGGGAGCCAAGTCAGGCTGTTGGCAGTGCGCTCAGCTTCTCTGCTGGCCAAGCGCGCATCATTCGCCCGCACTGATGGCGGGCTGCTGCAGGCATGCCTCTTGACAGCTGCCATCGCGTATCTCCTGACAATGCTGAGCCCAACCACCCAGAATTTGGCCTCCGAAGCTTGTCCTGCTCCTCTTCCTGACACTGCGACTGCCACTTTCAGCTTTTCATGAGGAAGGGGCGGATCCGTGCCTTGTCGACCTCCGCCTCCGTCTCCTCCTCCATCTCCTCGCTGTCGAGCGCGCTGTCGAGTGCATCGTCCATGATCTCGTCAATCATGCCCGCCTTCATCATCTCCTTGGCCATGTCCCGCATCGTCGCATGTAGCTGCGGCACCCGCACCAGGTCGTTCACCATCTTCATGACCTGCGGGCAGGCGGCGGCAGTTACAGCCGAGTGACAATTACATCTACGCGTCAGGGGCCTCTCCTGGCTCTCATGCAAGTGCTCTCTCCTGGGCGGCTGTGTGGCAGCCCTCAGTGGCAGGTGTTTGCATGCCAGGGACTGCGGCCGACCAGGGGCCGGGCTGCAGGCTGCCGATTGGCATCCCGCTGTGAGCTGCAGTCTGAGCAAGCTGCTTAGGCGTCGGGAGGCGTGCGGCAACGAGCTGCGCAGCAGGCAGGGCACAGGCGCAATCTCCGGCGCTGGCGGAAGGCCTGCTGGCTGCCCTGGGAGGATGCGTGGCTGTCCGGGTGAGCGATCCTGGAGCATGCTGGCGCCCCTCCCCCAGCACAGCCGAGCGCCAGGCGGGGTCCCGCGCCTGCGTGCTCTTGGACAGCGTGCCGGCCACCTTGACGACGCCCAGCTGCTCCGTCAGCTGCGCGTTCATGGCCACCATGTGCGCCTTGTTCACGTGCAGGTGGCTGATCGTCTTGCGCGTGTGCACCAGCTCCCGCGCGAGCACGCGCGCCGAGCCGAGGTCCCCGCGCTTGGCGGCCTCCTTGGCCTGCCGCAGCGCCTTCTGCTCCTCCCGCGCAATCTCCCTGCAGAGGCGGCGGCGGTCGTCCTCAGGGACACTGCTGGAGGTGGCCGCAGCGGAGGTGTGGTGGCGGTGGAAGGCAGGTCGGCTGCTGCCTGAAGCGCTTGTGTGGGGATGGCAGGCTGGAAACAGCAAGGGGGAGTCAGGCAGGCAGCCTGCTCGACCGGCTCAACCTCGAGCAGTCTCAGGTGGGCGGCCTCACCGCAGCTGCCTCTCGATGTTACGCTGCTCCGTCCGGATGTTGCCCTGCCACTTGCGCACGAGCTCCTTCGGGTCTGGCCGCTTGCGGAAGTAGTCGCTGAACGTCTTCTTGCTGCTGTCGCGGATCATGCGGCCGGCCGCCCCGCCTCACGCGGCGGCGGCCCCTTCGGCTCCTGGCTGCACGGCGCCTGTGAGCAGGAGGGACAGTGCCCCAGTCAGTGCTGCCCGACATGCTGCAGCCGTTGTCTTTTGCTCAGCAGGTTTCGGTGCTCACTTGCAGGGCTGAGCTGGCTTGTGCTAGAAGGAGAGCCTGGTGCTGGGAGCCACCTAGCACGCTAGAGCGAGACTGGTCCGGCCCCCAGCACAGATTGGATGGCCGTGTCGCAGCGAGTCTGCTCGTCTGATGGTCAAGCGGCCTCTATAGGGCCGCTGCTACACGTTAGTAAAAGACCTGCAGGCTGCGGCGAACTGAGGGAGTCTCCGCGGGCGAAAAGCCGAATTCAATGCTTGGCCGAGCGCCGATGCCGGGGCTGAGCGAACTTGTCGGCGAGCGACGATCAGGAGTCGGTTCGCAGTAACCCACAATGCGGAATGCAAGCAGTGAGGAGGAAAAACGGAGGACAGAAGTTCCAGCCTTTTAAGTCGAGTTCTGGTCACAACCACAGCAGTCGCCGCGGCCAGAGGCGCTGCCCGAGCCGGCCCGATGGCGGCCGAGCAGGGCTTCAACGTCATCCACAATGCGCTGTTCCAAGATGCGAGCGCGCGGGGGAACCGCGAACATGCCGTTTCGATCGACATTGATGAGCCGTTGTTCGAGCACGAAGCGGCCAAGCGGCCTTCAGTGCGCGCGGCCAGGGCTGAAGCCGCACAGGAGGCACGGCGCACGGTCGAGAGCCAGGCCAGCGGCCCGCAGGTCAGCGACTCCCGCTGGGTCGGCTCGACCTCCAGGCCAATCCAGCTGCAAAGGAGCCAGCCATTCGGACAGGCCCCGGCCCTGACCGTTCTGTGCGTGTTTCCAGACGCCCAGCGCCGCCCTGCTGCCGCTGGCCCATCCACCGCCCGCTCCCGCCGGGCCCCACCTGAGCAAGGCGGAGCAGCTGGCGCTGCTGGAGGCCGTGCTGCCGGCCGGGCAGACGGACGGGGAGCCGCTGCTGCGGCGCATACGGGACCGTGCGCAGCGGTGGGGCAAACCACAGCCATCCCCACGGTCCCTGCCAGGCCCGGCTCGTCAAGCCTGGTGCTGACGGCTCCTGATCACACGGGAATGATGGTGCCAGGGTGGGCGTCACGCCGCCGACGGTCGAGGTCAGGTTCCAGGAGCTGCGTGCGGAGGCAGAGGTCTTTGTGGACGTCTCGCGCAATCTTCCGAGCCTGCTGGGCGCGATCCGCGATCCCCTTGAGGCCAGCCGCCGCCTCACCTTTGCAAACCCAGGCTCTTCAGCGCGCACACTTGCCGGCCTGCCTGTTTGCAATTGCTCTCCTTCAAAGAAGCCTATATCAGCCTTGCACATCTGCTCGGTGCTGGTGCTCATGAAGTGACTTGCCTTACCATATAATGAACAGAAGTTTTGTGCCACTGCAGGGCCTGCTGCAGCGGCTGCGCCTGCTGCGCCCGGCCAAGACGCGGCTCGTGGTGCTGGACAGCGTCAGCGGGCTGCTGCGCCCCGGCCGCCTGACGCTGCTGCTGGGGCCGCCCGGCAGCGGGAAGACCAGCCTGCTGCGCGCGCTGGCGGGGCAGCTGCGCTCGCGCGGCCTGCAGGTGAGGCACAGACAACGACAGGCGTGGGCGTGCATGCACAGAAAAGCAGCGGCGCATGTCGTGTGTCCATTGCCGGCCGCCTCTGCAGTGTGTCGCTTACGAATCAAGGTCTGCCGGGCGCAGGTTTCCGGCAGCGTCAGTTACAACGGGCGCCCGCTGAGCGCGTTCCAGGCGCTGCGCACGGCCGCCTACGTGGAGCAGCAGGACACGCGGCTCATCGCGGAGCTGACCGTGCGGGAGACGCTCGACTTTTCCGCGCGCTGCCAGGGCGCCGGCCTCAAGCCAGGCGCGCCCCTCTCCGCCAGCCTCCATGCCAGCAGGCTGCTCCGGCGCTCCAAGAGCCGCTCGCGCCTGCTTGCCAGCGCCCGCCACCTTTCCAAGCCTCCTAGTCTGCCGGCTCGCCTGCCACTTGCGAGCCGCTCCTGCATGCGTTCCAGGGAGCGCCGGTGGGCCGCTGCTGTCTCTTGTCTCTTTTGCCCTCTCGCCTGGGAGCAGCTCTGGCCTGCGTGCTGCCATGTCCTCTCCCGCCTCTCTCCCTTTCTGGTGGTCGGCGAGCGCCCGGCCCTGCGCCCCGCAGCGCTGCTCGCGGAGGTGCGGGCGCGCGAGGCGGCGGCCGGCATTGAGCCGGAGGCGGAGCTGGACGCCTTCATGGCGGCGGAGGCGGCCGAGGCGGCGCCCAGCAGCGTGCGCACCGAGCTGCTGCTGCGCCTGCTGGGGCTGGGCGGCTGCGCGGACACGCCGATCGGCGACGCGCTGCGGCCGGCATGCAGCCCCGGCCAGAAGAAACGCGTGACCACAGGTCCCACCTGCTGCCCGGTGTCTTATGGTTGGGGATGACTCGCATGTTGCTCAGGCGGGGGTGGGCTCGGCAGTCGGGCCTGGCGCGGCTGAGCCGGCGGCTGCGGGCCCTGCAGGCGAGTCGCTGGCGGGGCCGCAGCGCGTGCACTTCATGGTGAGGGCGCCCCTGCCCCCCATCCGTCAGTGTCTTGAAGGGCTGAAGCAGGCTTGTAAGTGGGAAGGACTGTCTGGGCTGTGCAGGACGAGATCTCCACCGGCCTCGACTCGAGCACCACCTTCCAGGCAAGCCGGTGCCCGGCCCCCGCCTGAGTGGGGGCAGCTGCCAGCATGCCTGCAAGCATGCGCCCACCACAGCAAATGCCCACCAGCTCCGCCTGGCTACCCACGCCCCGCCCTGCTGGCTGCGCCTGCAAAGAGTGCCGGCAGTAGGGGCTGTGGGCTGAGCGGTGCCATATGCCCGGCAGATCGTCAAGCTGCTGCGCGACCTCACGCACCTGGACCAGCACACCACACTGGTGTCGCTGCTGCAGCCGCCGCCCGAGACGTTCGAGCTGTTCGATGACGTCATGCTGCTCTCCGAAGGCAAGAGGCCGCTCGGGCTCATTGCCAGCTGCTGGTTTGGATGAGTACCCGGCTGAGTGACCGGGCCTGAAAGTGGGCCCCGTGGACGCTCTCAGGCCACCTGGTCTTCCACGGCCCCCGCCAGGAGCTGCTGCCCTTCTTCGCCCAGCTGGGCTTTGCCTGCCCGCCGCGCAAGGCGGTGGCCGACTTCCTGCAGGAAGTCACCTCGCCACGCGAGCAGCGGGTGCTGCGCCTATCCTCCCTTGGCATCACTCGCGCTGGCAGCCAGAGTGTGTGGCACGCCCAGCATGCGGATGGGCAGGGAGGCCAGGATGCTATGGGCCAGCATGCATCGCCCGCCTCATGTCGCTGCTCCTGCTGCACCTCTCTCCTTCCCGCTGCCGAGGCACGGGGCAGAACCTGCCCACGCTCACGCTCGCGGCTTGTGGCGCAGCGCTACTGGGCGCAGAAGCAGCTGTATCGCCCGCTGGCGCCGGCCGAGATGGCCGAGCGCTTCAAGTTCGAGTTCCACGCCGGCATCGCCGCCCAGGAGGCGCTGGAGCAGCCGATGCCGCCCGAGGAGCAGGCCGCCAACGTGAGCCGGCCCCTCCTTGGCCCAGCCGTGCCCATCCAAGCCTGCTGGCTGCAGCACACCCGCTGCTGCAAGAGGCTTGATTGGCGGCTGCTCTGCACAGCCTTGCAGCAGCTGCTGCTGCCAGCCCTGCCGTTGCCAGCCTGGCACCTGCCTGACAGCCTGGCGGCTTGTAGGACGCGGCGCTCGTGAGGCAGCGGCACGCGCTCAGTCGCGGCCAGATGTTCGCCGCCTGCCTCGGCCGCGAGCGGCTGCTGGTGTCGCGCAACACGCCGCTCTACGTCGTCCGCTTCGTGCAGCTGCTGCTGCTCGCGCTGATCACCGCCACCCTCTTCCTGCGCACGCGCATGCGGCCCGACTCGGTCGCGGACGGCAACCTCTACTTCGGCGGTGCGGCCGCGCAAGCCTTCCCATGGTTTGCAAGGCTTGTGGCCGTGCGCAAGGGTGGCAGGGCAACAGGCTGGCAGCTGCTTGTTGCCCTGTCGCCCGGGAGGCGAGCCGCCTGCTGCATTTGCATTTCCTGCAGCAGTGCAGGAAGGGGTGGTTGTGAGCCGGGCTGTTGCTTGAAAGGCAGGCTGGTCTCTCTGGTGGCAACTGAGCTCCCCCTCCCCATTCTGCAACCACGCAGTCGTCTTCTTCTCGCTGGTGCAACTCATGTTTGATGGAGTCGTTGAGATGCAGCTCACGGCGCGCCCCTCCCCTGAAGTTTGAATTGCTTTCATTCAGGGATTGCTCGGTTCGTCAGGGCCTCCTAAATCTGCGGTTTGAAAGCCTGCGCAGGACGAGCGCCTGGCCGGCTGGTTCAAGCAGCGCGACGGCCAGTGGCTGACCGCGAGCGCATACGTGCTGTGCACGACGCTGCTGCGGCTGCCGCTGTCGCTGCTGGCGGCGCTCACCTGGGGCACGCTCGTCTACTGGATCACCGGCCTGGCGCCGGAGGCTAGCAGGCCCGCTTCCCTGCCCATAGCCTCGGCAGTTTGGCCAGCCAACGCTGGCAATCTTCAGAGGGGGAGGGAACAAACTGCCGCCTGCTGCTGCCACTCCTGAACTGGCAAGCTGAGGCAGCCTGGCCGGCCACCAGTGCAGATCTCCACTCGAGAGAGAAACTTGGCAACTGTTGCTGCGATGCTTGGCCTCCCCTGGCTAGCCCAGGGAGCACGGCCGGCCGGTGCTGTCCCCTCTCGGGGCAGGAGTGACAAAGAGCCGTCCTCGCTGCGCAGGTTCTTCACCTATCTGCTCTTCCTCTTTCTGCTGCACACGCTCGGCATCGCGATGTTCCGCTTCGTGGCCGCGCTCTGCCGCGACGAGACGGCGATGGGTGTCGTCGGCTCCGCCTTCTTCCTGCTGCTCATCCTTATGGGGGGCTTCCTGCTGTCCGCCGGTACGCTGCTCTCAAAGTCTGCACGCAGCTGGCACCAGCTGCAGGTTTATGCTTCGCTGTCAGACTGCGCTTGCCAGCCAAGCTTGGTTGGCACCAGCGCCCTGCCCCAACAAGAGTCAAATTCGATTTGAATTGAAAGGGGTCAGGAAAACAAGCTTACAATTCGTTTTGAATTTCAAACTTGAGGGTCAAGGCCTCGCCGCAGTCTGATGGCTTGAATGCTTGCGGCCGGCCGAGTGGTCCAGCACGGAAGTGGCGGCGTCTGAGGGGGGAAAGGGGTGCCGCAGCGGACATCCCGCCCTGGTATCGGTGGATATACTGGGGCGTGGACCCCATCAGCTACGCGCAAAAGGCGATGGCAATCAACGAGTTTGGCGCGGCGCGGTGGCGCCAGCCCAGCCCGGGCGGCGGCGGCACGCTGGGCCAGGCTGTCCTGACCGGCAGGTGCGGCCGCTCCCCGCCGCAGCAAGCTGCTCTGCTGTGTTGCACATGAACTGTTTGGAGCGGGCCGGGGCAGTGTCTCACGGGCAGAATCGCGCCACGGCAATCCTGGCAACCCCTTGGTTTGTGCGAGGATTTTTGTTGCTGAGGGAGTTGGCAATACTGTGCTATGCAGGGGCTTGCCGCGCGAGGAGAAGTGGATCTGGATTGGAGTCGCTGCACTGTCAGCCGCCATCGTGCTGTACAACGCCCTCACCTGCCTCTGCCACGCCTTCCTGCAGCGTGCGCCGCCCTGCTTCAGCATGCGGAGCCGGCTGCGGCCCTCATCAGCCAGCCTCAGGCCAACAGCACGGCCTCAGCAGCTGCCGGACTGAGGATGTTTGAGGCTCGGCTGCGGCCGCGTGCAGCCAAGGAGCGCGCGGCGGCGGCCGCCATTCCAGCCGCGCTGCCGCAGGCGCTGAAGGAAGGCAAAGACGCGTCCATCGCCGTCGTTCTGGCCCAGGCGGACCCTGGCAAGGAGCAGCAGCGCAGCAACCGCAGGGCCTCGCTCGCGATGGCCGCCTTCGAGGCCGTGGCCCGCCAGAGCTCGAGCGCCTCGCAGGGCATACCCGCGCTGCGCTCGAGCGTCTTTGTGGCGGCGGGGCCGCCGCTTCCATCGCTGCTCGGCCCCGGCGCGCGGCCGTCGGACAAGCCGGGGCCGCTGAGCCCCCAGCTGAGCGCCGCGATCAACCTCCCAAAAGGTTCTGCCTCCTTCTCTCTGTGGCAACTTGGAGGCCGGCTGCGGCTCGACGGCGGCACTAGGCAGCCTGGGTTGCTGTGAGCCAGCAGCAGGAGCATTTGCTGGGCTGGAAGTGAGCAAGCACTTGGCGACAAGCTGCAATGCACACAGCTCGCAGCTGAACAGCCTGCCGCGCTGCTGCAGGCCCCGCGAACGGCACCGAGGGCGGCATGCTGCTCCCCTTCGTGCCGCTCAGCCTCGCCTTCAGCTCCATAGACTACCTGGTGCCCCTGCCCAAGGCACCTGCCAGCCCTGCCACCCCTGTCACGGCACAAGATCAGGAGGCCGGGGGCGTTTGTGCCGAGTTGGCGCGGCTGCAGGTGGGCGCGCATGTGCAGCCGGAGGCGGCTGGGCAGCGTGTGGTGGAGGTCGGTGGCGTGCGCATGCTGCAGCTGCTGGCCGGCTGCTCGGGCGCCTTCCGGCCGGGCGTGCTGACCGCGCTCATGGGCAGCTCTGGCGCCGGCAAGACGACGCTGATGAACGTGCTGGCGGACCGCACGACAGGCGCGGGGCCGCCTCCTTGGGAAGCCAAAGGGAAGCTGCACAGCTCGCAGGCTGTCTGCCGCCTCACAGCCAGACCGGCCTGCTCTTGGCTGGTGTTGTCTGGATGGCAAAGTGGCAGTGCTACTGCGGAGGAAGGTCCTCGAGTGTGAGGCTGACTTGCCGCTGCCCGGCAGCAGGCGGGCGCGTCAGCGGCAGCGTCTGGGTCGGCGGCTTCCCCAAGCAGCCGGCCGCCTTTGCGCGCGTCATGGGCTACTGCCAGCAGGAGGACGTGCACGCGACGCACGTGAGTTGCCACGCCTGCTCACCTCACTGGCGGCGCTGCCAGGCAGCCTGGCTGGCAGACTGCTTGCCAGAGCGTGCATCGTCTGAGCTAGAGGAGTGCCTGCTGCTCTGTGACCATGAGGGGGTTGAGGGCCTGCTGACTGCGCTGCAGGCCACAGTCGGTGAGGCGCTGTGGACGAGCTGCCGGCTGCGCTCGGGGCCGGACGTCAGCAACGTGACTGCGCGGGCGTTTGTCGAGGAGGTGCCTTGCTCCTGCCGGCCGTGGCCAATTCTCGTATTCCCACAGCTGTGCCTTGTTCTGGCCACAAGCGCCGTGCGCGCCATGCTTGGGGACTGTTCAGTGGGCCTTCAGCAGCGGCCTGCCGGCGCAGATCATGGAGCTGGTGGAGCTGGACGGCATCAAGGGCGCCCTCGTCGGCCGGCCAGGTGCCTCGGGCCTCAGCCTGGAGCAGCGCAAGCGGCTGACGATCGCCGTCGAGCTCGTGGCCAACCCATCCATCATCTTCATGGATGTGCGGCCTCCATCCCGTTGCTGAGCGTGCGGGGCAGCCTGGCCTGCGGAAGTGCTGTGAGTGGCAGGCCAGGTCAGGCAGCGGGTGCCAAGGCCTGCTGGGGCGAGGCGCCTGCCATTATTGGTGTGCAGGAGCCGACCTCTGGGCTGGAGGCGCGCGCCGCGGCGGTCGTCATGCGAGCCGTCCGCAACGCCGTGAACACAGGCGAGCTGAGACCGGGCAGGCCGCAGGGAGCAGTGCGGGCAGGCCTGCAAGACTTGGGGGTAGAAAGAACGGCCCACCGGCAGAAACGCTGTGCCCAACTTTCCGCTAGATATCTGTATCTGGGACACTGCTTTGACGTTTCCACCAGAATAATTGGCATGCGACCTGCAGGCTCCGACTGAGCCTGCCGCTCCCGGCTCGCAGGCCGCACAGTCGTCTGCACCATCCACCAGCCCGCCGCTGACGTCTTTGAGGCACGCATCGCCGCCGGTCCCCGCAGAGCTTGCCTCCAGCGAGTCAGACAGGGCCGGCGCTTACCAATGCATACATGCAGGCGTTCGACGAGCTGCTGCTGATGAAGCCCGGCGGCCGCATCACCTACCACGGCCGCATCGGGCGGGAGGCGGTCAACCTCGTCGCCCACTTCCAGGCACGACCAAACCCTGCGAGAGAACCCTAAACCAAGCCCTCACGCATCCTCGAGGATGGGCCGGAGCAGGCAGCAGCCTTTGCTAGGCCTCTGCCGAGCATCTGCGAGCTGAGCAGGCGGTCCGGCGGCGCAGGTTGCGGTGCCCGGCTCGCTGCCGCTGCCGGCCGGGCAGAACGCGGCCACCTGGGTGCTGCAGGCGACGGCGCCGGCGGCCGAGCGGCAGCTGGGCGTCGATTTCGCGGACGCGTACCAGCAGAGCCGACGCTGCAGGCGCGCTCCGCTTCCCTGTGAGCCGGAAACGCAAGTTCCCAGTCAGCTTGGCGGCCAGGAGTCCGACCGGTTGACTGCTGCAGGGAGGTGGAGGCGCTGGTGCAGCAGCTGAGCCGCGCGCCCGAGGGGGCGGCGCCGCCCGCGAGCGGCCGGCGGCGCTACCCGCAGCCGCTGGCCGCGCAGTTCTGCCTGCTGGCGCACCGCAACTTCCTGGCCTACTGGCGCAACACGAGCTACAACTGCACGCGCCTGGCGTTCGGCGTCATCCTGGGCCTGCTGTTCGGCTCGGCGCTGTGGGACATCGGCCAGCGGAGGCACGCCATTTCCCCCCTCCCCTTTCAGATAGCAGCATCGGCACTGCTGGAAAAGCCGAGCATCACGGGCAAGAGCAGGCTCTCATGCTGAACGCCCCGCAGCAAGAATGCGGACAGGCATGCTGTAGGAAGTCTTTGCCTGCTGCTCTTGTGGGGCTCCCACACTTGCTCCCGGGCCCCGCAGGCGCACGCTGCAGGACCTGAACAACGTGCTCGGGGCGCTGTACCTCGTCATGGTCTTCATGTCCATCATCAACGCGACCTCCGTGCAGCCCGTGGCGCACCAGGAGCGCATGGCAAGCCCCTTCCCGCTGCTGCACCTGGCGCGGCTTGCGCCTGCTCCGCCGCTGTGTCTGCCCAGCCTGCCAGCCTCTCTCCGCTGCTGCGCCTGCCTCTTCGGCCGCTGCCTGAGCTGCAAGCACATTTCCGCTGCGATGCTCAGCGGCAGTGAAATCTGCTCTGCCGCTGCGGCTGCGAGTCACGCCAGCAAAGACAGGCTGGCGCCCGCCTGCGGCGGCAGGTGTCGCGGCGCGAGTGCCCCGCCGGCATGTACTCCAGCTGGGCGTTTGGCCTCGCGCTGTGCGCAGCCGAGCTGCCCTACATCCTGGCGCAGTGCCTCCTGTTCGGCGCCATCTCCTACTGGATGATCGCCTTTGAAGCGTCCGCAGGTCTCCATCCCTCCCCAGCCAGGACTCCAGGCGCCTGACAATAATTTGAAGCTGCTGCATCTCCCGTGCAGCGCATACGCTCCCTGAGACAAGTGTCCCCTGCTTTGCTTGACGACAGCTCATCTGCTCGCTTCCCCTCACAGCCCCGAGCTGTGCTCGGAATGAACGGGCTGCCGGCTGCCGGCGCAGGCAAGTTTTTATGGTACTGCTTCATCATCTACCTCTCGCTCTGCGTCCAGACGTTCTATGGTGACGATTCGCCCTCAACCTTCGTCTCCCTGCCCTCTGCCCTCGAAGGCAGCTGCAGGCAGCCAGGCTGGCCAGCGGCTCATTGGGAGGCCGGTGGCCGCCGCAGGCATGATGATGGTGTTTGCCACGCCCAACCTGCCGATCGCCAGCGTGTTCTCCTCCCTCTTCTTCGGCATCTGGAACCTGTTCACTGGATTTCTGATAGGCCACCAGGCACGCCCTCCGCCGCCGCCGCCTCCGCCCAACGCCCATCACTACCAAGTCTCCTGTGACATACGGCTTCGTAGATGCCCTGAGCTCTGACAATAGGGTTCATAACCCTTATCATTACGACATGCAAGCCCCGAGCATGTCTGGACAGCCTCAGGGCCTCGAGCGGCGGCCCCAGCGCAGCACGCGGCCGACTGAGCATTTCTCGAGCTGACTGGGAAGGGCTGGCCGCGCAGCGCATGCCGCCCTGGGCGGCCTGGTACTACTGGCTCAACCCGTTCGCCTACAGCCTGCAAGGCATCGTCGTCTCGCAGCTCGGCGACGTGACGCAGACCATACTGCTGCCGGACGGCGGCGCCGTGAGCGTGAGGGACGCACTGGCCGCTGTGTTCGGCTACCACTCCTCCTTCCTGGGCTGGGTGGTGCTCATCATGGTCGGCTTCAGCTGCGGCTTTGCTTTCATAGCGCTCGTCTGCCTGCACGCGCTGCGCTTCCAGAGCCGGTGACGGGCGGCGGCGGGTGTGCTGAGGGCATGTGTTCCTGTTGCGGCTTTTGTTTGCAGTGGCACTGGCACTGTATTACATAGAGACGATACACTAGTGCGGCTTACAGTCCTTCCGGGTCAGCCGCCAGGGCCGCGGCTGGGTGCTCCCGCGAGATGAGGCAGTCAGGAGGCTCGCTTTATTGTTGTTGCGCAGCTGCTCCGGGGAGGGGCGCGGCGATCTGCCAGAGAGGCGGACGCAGTGAATCAACCAGCCGGAAAAAATTGGTGCCTGGGAATGCAGTTCTCGGGGTCGAGTTTTTTTCCGGGTCCCGGGTGATCTAGATGTAGGTTTGTTTCACCCTTCCGCCAAGCTAGCAGGCAGGCAGGCGGCCGCTCAGGCGTCCCGACCGCCGCCGCCGGCGCCGGCGGAGCGCTGCAGGCGCGCAAAGTGGAGATTCTTCAACAGGTTGTTGGCCTCCTCGTACAGCAGCGCATACGCCTGGCCGCCCGCGCTGCCCGGCTCGGCGCGCGTGCCCAGCCGGTGGCCCTTGCTGCTGCCACCACTGCCGCCGCCCTCCCGCTGCACCGGCGTGTCCGGCTGCGGCACGACGTCCGCCTCACAGCCGGCGCCTGCATGCCCGCAGTCGGGTCCCTGTTAGCAGTGCTGCAGAAGCAGGGGCTGGTGGGGCGCGTGCGTTCGGCGCAAGCAGCAAATCCGTGCCTGAGACTGCGACGTGCGCCATGCGCTGCCGCAGCGCCGCCACGTCCAGCCGCAGGCCCGGGACCGGCCGTGCGTCCCCCCCTGCTGCCGCTGCTGCTGGCGCTTTGGCCGCCGCCTGGCCCTTGGCCTCCTTCTCGGGCCCCGGCCTGGCCGCAGGCAGCCGGTTGTCAACTGCCAGCGGCCGCCGTTCTCGCGCAGCCTCACCCGCAGCCTGCTGCTGCGACTCGAGGCTCAGCGCAGACGCTGCCAGCCGGCTAATGGCTCCGATAGCGCTGTTGACCTCCGGCTCAGCCGCTGGCTGGCTGCCATCGCCCGCACCCTGCCGGCAACAGGCAGCTCGCTTCAGAGCTGGCACTTTGAGAGGGGCTTCGTGCAGCTCATGCCCGCTTCCTGTCGTGTCGCTGGCAGCACAGCGGGGGATCAGCTCGCCTTGGAAGTCGTGCAGCTGGACGTGGCGGGCGAGTACGTGTGCAGCCGCTTGACGGCGCGGCACAGCGCGTCGGTGCTGCCGAGCCTCGCTTCCTGCAATCCACGCGCCGTCTCGGCTCAAGCCCTTCCCGCGCCCGGCGGGCAGCAAGCATGGCTCTCCGCATACACAACCAGGAGGCGCGCCGCGACGGGGGATGATAGCAAAAAGGAGGCACACCAATTCCGAGCTGGCGGGACGCTTCCGGCGGCCCATTCCGCCCCGCGTCGGCAGCAGTGCCTCCGTAAATGAGGCCTGGGCGATGAATGGGGCCAGCCAGCGCCCCCTCTGGTTGCTCTGAGCGCACACCCGAAACTACCGCTCCCGAAGTGCCGGGCCGAAAGTACCGGGCTGCTGCAGCGACGTGTGGAGCCGGCGAGAAAGGCTAAGAAATAAGAAGCCGCCGGCCTCTTTGCAGGTGTTGCTGGGCAGATTGAAGCCTGAAGCCCCCGAGGAATCGGCGTCAACCTACAGCACATGCCATCATGGGGCTCACCTCATGCCTGATGACAGCAAATCTTCAATCTAACCTGACAGGCAGCGGCAGGACGCTGTCGGGACAGGTGCAGCAATTGGATTGCGGGGGGGACTGGGCACCACCGCGCAGGGAAACATCTCCCTTTTTGTTTAATCTGGATATTGATACACTGCCATCATGGTAGCGAGGCACAAGCCCTGTGGCATATGCAGGCTGTGCAGTGTGGGCAGTGTTGTGCTCAAATTGTATGCCCATCATGGGACACTGCCGCGCGCCATGTCATCATGAACAGGCAGGAGGCCCACAATAACAATCGGAAACTTATTCACAATCGGAAACTTATTCAAAGCTAGCAGAAGGCGTATTCACTTTATAGGCTATCGCTTTCATTATCAGCAGCACTGAATTTTGCTCGTTCCAGGCATCAGTAGAGTAGAGTTGCATGCCCGGCTCGCCAGGCGACGGGAATGAACGGTTCCTTGGCGTATCGAGACGAAAAGCCACTTGCTTGACTCCAGAGCAAAACATATTGTGATCAGGCCTCTCGCGCTGTGCGCACCGATGCGGTGGCTGCGGACATGCGCCACCCTGCGCCAGCGCCTGGGCGGACGACAGTGCGCCTCCTGCTGGCCCCTACTTGCAGCCCATCCAGGAGTGCCTGCTGAATAGCAAGTCCCTGCTGCCTGCAGGGAGTGGTCGGCGGCTGCCTGCCTGGGCCTGGACACGCAGCACAACAGCTGCAGGGCCGTGCACAACGCCACAGACACCAGCTCGGCCCCAGGCCTACTTGACCTTGCCGAGCCTGCTGTGATCAGCGCGGCAGCAGAGGCGGGCGCTGGGCCGGTTGCGGCTGCGGTGGACGCCATTGCTGGCCTGCAGGCCGCCACAGGGCTGCCCTGGTGGGCCACCCTTGTCGGCGTGGCGGCAGGCAAGTCCAGCCTGACCCCGCAATGCAAGCAAGGCTGATGCTCTGCCACAGGCCAGGCAACCTCACGCCAGCCTCCTGCTCGGCAGGCGTTCGAGTGGCGCTGCTGCCGCTGAGCGTCCAGCAGCTGCGTGCCACGGCTGCCAACGCCCCGCTCCTGCGCCAGGCAGGCCGCCACCTGGCCAACTCCCCCGCTGACTGCCTCAATGCGGAGTCTGCCAAACAGAGCAGCTGCGCCTTGCAGGCGATGCAAGCCAGCACAAAGGCAGAGGGGCGGCCGGGCGGCTCCCGCGCGCAGCGCCTGGCAGCCGAGTTCCGAGCGCTGAGGAGGCGACACGCCACGCCGTCGCCAGCCTGGATCCTGGCCGCCCCGCTGGCGCAGGCGCGTTCCGCCGCCGGCCTACCGTTGTGCGTCCTCGCACCTGCACCAGCAACCCCCCCTCGGACTGCGCGTGTGAGGGTGGGCTGCCGCCGGCCGCAGCTGCCGCTCTTTGTTACGGCGGTGCTGGCGGTGCGGCGGCTGGCGGCGCAGCCGGCGCCCGGCATGGAGGCCGGCGGCCTGGCCTGGTTCGCCGACCTCACCCAGGCGGCCCTGAGCCTGGAGCCCATCGCCGCGCCGCTCGGCAGCGCCGGCATCGCCCTGCCGGCCGCGGTCGTTGGCCTGATGCTGGCAAATGTGAACCAGGCCTTTGGCCGCCCGCAGCCAGGCATGCGCCC
>BHFV01000012.1:56566-67541 GCA_003568905.1 Trebouxiophyceae sp. KSI-1 | reverse complement strand
CCCCCCCCCCCCCCCCCTCTAAGCCTAGTCTGGGCCGCTGCAGCCGCCGCAGGTTGCCAGCCACATGCCGTGACTGTGCTGCTTTTGCGGTCACAAAACGCTCACCGGATGGCAGTGTGAGGAAGCTGCACCGAACTCGCGGCTGCTGCTGCAGGCGCGGCGCCCGCACTGGCGGCGGCGCTCAGCACCGTGCGTCTGCTGCTGGAGTGGCTGGCGGTGCCGCTGCTGCTGGTGTCGCTGCAGCTGCCGCAGGCGGTGCTGCTCTACTGGGCCAGCAGCTCGTCGCTGGCACTGGCGCAGGTGAGAGCGCGGCTGCCAGTCAGCCAGCCTGGAGGCCTCCAGACAGGCAGTGCTGGAGCAACAGGCGGTGACTGCTGCCTCTGGCGGGCGCAGAGCCGGGCGCTGCAGGCGCCGGCCACGCGTGCCTGGCTGGGCCTGCAGCCCAGAGCGGCGGCGGCAGCTGCCCCGCCGCAGCGGCAGCAGCAGGCGCAGCAGGGCGGGGGGCCGCCCGCCGCGGCGCCATCGCCCGAGCAGGCGGAGGCGGCGCTGGCCGGCATCGGACAGGACGTGCCCGCGCTGTTCCAGCAGGTGCCCTTCTCGGCGCCACGGGCAGCGCAGCCCTGAGGCCGTCGCTGCCTGCCTGGCCTCTGCATAAGGCAGCTGCGCCAGACATGTCCGCTGAGGTGCGGCAGCTGCAGGCGGCGGAGTGGCGGGCGGCTGGGCATGCGGCCGCGGCCGCCCAGGCGCTGGAACGCATCCTGGCAGCGGAGCCCGGCAACGGCCGCGCCTGGTTCGCGCTGGGCCAGACGCTCGCGGCGCTGCGGCGGTGGCGGCTGGCGGAGGACGCGTACCGGCAGGCGGCCGGCAGGGAGGCGGAGCCGCTGCTGGCGGCCAGGGCCTGGCTGGGCGCAGGCGCGCGCCTCGGCCGCTGCGTGCTGGAAGGGCATGCGTGCGGGGCAGGAGGCTTGCGATCCGTGTGAACGTGTTCGAAACCAGAGCTTGAACTTTTGGATCTGAATCCTATGAAATCTGGGCTGCCGCCGCTCAGAGGCGGACGTGTGGCGTGCGCTGCAGGCGTGGCGGCCACGCAGGACGGGGACCCTGAGGCCGGCCTGCAGGCCCTCGGCCAGGCCCACGACACCGCTCAAGTGGCCCTGTTGGAGCGCGCGGCCCGGCAGCCGCCGCTCGGCCCGGAGGGCGCGCAGCCCGCGGAGGCGCTGCTGCTGACCGGCGGCAGGCTGTGGCGCGTGCGCGACTGGGACGCGGAGCTGCAGCGGGCGGGCGAGCGGGCGGCGCTGGGCCAGGTGGCGGCGCACGCGCTGCTGTCGCAGGCCAGCATATTGCGCGGGCAGGGCGAGCTGCCGGCGGCGCTGGGGGCGGTGAGGGCGGCGGCGGCGCTGGCGGACGCTCGCGCGGAGCGCATGCTGGGCGAGCTCGAGGCAGAGGTGGAGGGACGCGCAGGGGGCTGACGCTGGCAGTTCCCAAAACACAGTGCAGCCTGCATTGCGGCTGCTGTGTGACCCTTTTGCTGTCGACCCGCGCTGCCGCGCCCTCTGATGGTCAGCGACGCCGCTTCCTTACACACGCTGGCGGCCAGTGGCTGGCGCAACTTCACAGCTGATCGTTCCTGGGCGCGGCGGCCCATCTGCCGGCAGAAAAAGGATGGCAGGTGTCATCAGGGAGGGGTCAAATGCTCTCTGCTCAGCGCGGCCGCGGGGCGGACACAGCCCACTCCAGACCACAGCAGCTGCAGGCGCAGCCAATCAGGCCCAAACGTCTCGGCTGGCAGGTGTGCCAGCCTGTCTCTGTCTCCTGTCGGCCGGCCGCCTCACAGGTCGTAGCGCACGCCCCACCAGCCGGAGAAGTTGGTGTTGAAGGACCAGTTGTTCTCGCGTATCTGTCCGTACGGCTTCTGCGCGGGCGGCGGGGCCGCCGCAATCAGGCCTCCGCCCCTCCTCACGCCCATGCACATAGCCCCAGAGCGGCCTCTTTGCCAGCGACAGGCTGCGCCCTGCCTGCTGCCAAAACGACAGCTCGCAGGGCCGCTGTGGTGCGGCTCCAGCACGAGCGGCGGCGGCAGCTCCTCAGGCGGGAGGAGGCGCGCACCCCCGTCACGTTGCCTCGCTGGTCCACCAACGCCTCGTAGCCGACCCGCAGCCGCACGTCCTGCGTGTCGGTGAAGTTGTAGATCGCCTTGGTCAGCTGCAGCCGCCCCAGGCCAGTGACCTGCGGGGGCCGGCACCAACCGGTCTCAGCCCGCCGCCTGCTCGCTCGGCTGCCCCTGAGCCTCGAGTACCGAGCCAGCATGCGCGTCGCCTGCGGCCTGAGGAAGGTCGTGGAGCAAGGGGGAGAGGAGGGGTGCCTCTTGCGTCTTGGTGTTGTAGTCCGCGCTGCAGCCAGGGCAGGACGCTTCAGCTCGTTTGCTACATGCTGGTCGAGGGCTCTTGGCAGGGGCTTGCAGGAGCGGCACCTGGTCAGGAATTTGAGCCACGTGTCGTCCGAGCCGAGCTGGAACTGCTTCTTGGCGACCAGCTGGCAGCTGACCAGGTCGCTGCTCAGGTCGGACCTGCAGCAGCCGGGCGCAGGCGTGAAGACGAGTGCCAGCTGGCTGGGCGCGAGTCACGCTTGCGTGTCACGCAGTGGGCGCGCCTGTACAGCACGCCGGCGCCCAGCTTGAACAGGCCCTTGTTGCGGCGGTAGTTGCGCAGCGAGCTGCCGCCCGCGGCGCGCCGGCGGCTGAAGAACTTGTGCAGGCTGCCGGCGTACTGCCGCAGGCCGGAGACCGTCGAGAAGACGCCGCTGGCCTTGAGCACCAGGTTGCTGTCCGTCACCAGCTGCTCCTTGAACAGCAAGTCCAGGCCGCTCAGGCTCGAGTCCGTCGCCAACTGGGTCTCCATCTGGGCGCCCCTCCTCCTGCGCGCTCGGACACCTGCGCGGCAAACGGGCCTTGGGTCGGAGGCCGAGCCGACAGACGCCCCTCTCAGCCTCGCTTTACGCTTTAAAACGCCCCTGTCGCAGTCTGCGCCCCAACTTGTAGTGCGCATGAGCGGGGGACTGGTCGGCGGACTGGGCGCACCAGGCTCGACGGGGGGCCGAGGACTGCTGGGCTGCGCGTGGGAGGGTCGCCGGCACCAGTACTGGCAGAGTTTTCGCTTTGTACTCGGAGTTGTGACTGTCGGCGCTCGGCGCGCCTTCGGGGCAGGAAAGCGGCTTCGACCTCAGATTCAGTTCAATCGTTCCGCCAGTCTTGCGATCGCCCAACGCTTGCTGCTGCTTCTGACACAGCTTTGGACGCAGCGTATGCGCAGCTATCTCTGGTTGCAAAGCTTCATCTGGAACGTGGGCATCACATGCCTGCGCTCACGGGCGCCATGGACGGCGACCTGGCGGCGCCCGAGAGGGTGTTGCAGGCGCTCAGTCTCGGCCTGGAGTCGGAAGTTGTGGACCCGGCTGTCGCTGGCCTGGCACACGGCGTGGTCTCGCCCATCCAACTCTCACTCCGCGAGAGCAGCGAGCGAGCTCACGCCCTGGCCACTGAAGCGGCCGAACTGGAACTTAAGATTAAGGTGGCCGTCTCTCTGGCAGCCAATCTCGGCTCCCAGAGCTTTGGCGCTCAAGTTTGAGCGGTGTGCGCCAGGAGCGGCTGAGCGAGGCCGTCTGGGAGGAGCGGCAGCGGCAGCAGGGCGCGGATCTGGCAGCAGCGGAGGTGGCAGCGCTACGGGAGGACGTGCGCCTGGCATCCAACGAGCTGCACGCGTACCAGGTCCCCCTGCCGGGCTCTGGAGCGGACCGAAGCGCCTGTGGCCTGCTGCCAACACACCCGGCTCACCTCCGGGGACCGGGCTGCAGGAGCTCATCGAAGAGGCACAGGCGGAGCTGAGGGAGCTGCAGCGGCAGACGAGCGAGCTGGAGGCGGCGGCTGCGGCGCCCGCCCCGCCGCATCCAAGCCTTGAGAGTCTCAGGGTCAGATCCTGCTGCCGTGGCCCCGCCCGGGCACCAGGGTGCGGCTGCAAACCAGGCTTCGGCATGTGCAGGGGGATGCGGACGCGATCTCGGAGGCGATCAGCATGGCTGCCACCGGCCGGTTGGCCGCTCAGGGCGAGCAGCAGGGCCTGCAGGCGCGCTTGCAGGAGCTGGAGGCCCGGCTGCGCTCCCTGCAGGCAAACCCCCCTGGCCTCTGCCGCTGGCAACGCAAAGCAGCAGGACAGGGCTCCTGCTTGGCAGACTCCGGGGGCGCTGCCGCAGGCGGACGTGGCGGCTGAGCGGAGGACGCTGCTGGGCGCGCCCGGCAAGAGCCAGGCGGCCCGCGAGGGCGAGCTGGCCAAGCTCAAGGCGGAGGCGGCGCTGCTGCAGCGGCAGGCGGCGGCCGTCGAGGAGGAGGCCGCCTCTCATGCCGTGCACCTGTGCGCCCACCACAGCCGCAGCCCCCGGGGCCCCGCCGCCACCCTCCCCCTCCCCGCCGCCTTTTGACCGGCGCTGGGCGGCGCAGGGAGCGGGTGGCGGACGCGGGCATGGCGGTGCAGCAGGAGCTGGAGGCTGCCGGCCTGGCAACGGCGCTCTGCAGGCGGCAGAACCGGGCGCGCAGCAGGCAGTGCTCCAGCAGCAGGGCCGGGCTGGAGGCCGCGAGGGCCGAGGAGGCGGAGCTGCTGGCCGCGCGGGTGGGGCGCCGCCGCCGCTCGATGCCGGAGCGGCTGCGACGCGGGGCGCCCTGACGGCAGGCGGGCTGCCGTAGGTGGGCCTGGAGAGCGAGTACGATCTGGCGGGCAGCCGGGCGCGGGCGGAGGCGTCCGCGTGGGCGGCGCACATGGGGCGGCGCAACCGCCTGGCGGCCGCGCGGCGCACCGCGGCTGCCGCGGGCCAGGAGGCGGCCGTGCGTCCCTTTCCTCAGAGGTGGTGGCTGCGCACGAGGGGCGCGCCTGAGGGCGGCGCGGGGACGGCCCGGCAGGAGGACGTGGCCGCGCTGGCGCGGGAGGCGGCGGCTCTGGAGGCGGGCCTGGCGGAGCTGCGGAGCAGGCGGCGGGCGGCGGCGGCTGCTGCAGACAGCCTGCACGCGACGCTGGAGGCTGACCGGACGGCCACGCGCGAGGCGCAGAGCTCCCCAGAGGTGCCTGCAGCAGCCCTGCCTGCGGGCGGTGGCCGCCCGGGGAGGGGGCTGCGGCGCCGAAGCCGGGCTCGCCGCTCGCAGGCCGCGGCGGCGCTGCGGCAGCGGCAGCAGGCGGCGGCCGCGCTCGAGGCGTGGCTGGCGGCGGAGCGGCGGCAGGCGGACGCGGGCGAGCGGCGGCTGCATGCGCGCGCACGGCAGCGGGGGCGCGCGCTGGCCGAGCTGGCCGCGCTGAGGCGACAGGTCGCGAGCGCCGGGGACAGGCTGGCACACGCGGCCAGCCAGGCGCAGGCGAGCTGCTTCCGGCTGCCGGCAGCGCGCTGCCCGCAGGTTGGCGGGCTGTGAGGCGGCCGGCTGCTGCCGGCTGCAGGCTGCCGAGCTCGGAGTGTGCGTGCCGCGCCGGCTGCTGCAGGGGCTGCGCCGCATGCGGGCCGCGCTGGAGCAGCAGGGCGGCCAGCTGGCAGGCGTCCTGCAGGCGAGCCGCGCGGCCTGCTCTTCCCACTGGCTCCTCCAAACATTTTTGTTGGGCACTCCCCCGGGGACCGAGGCGTGGCGGCGCAGGCGGTCGGCCCTCCCAGGCTGCGAGTGGCGGCGGAGGCGGACGAGGCCGAGCGGCAGCGGCGGCAGCTGCAGGCGGCGCTGGAGTCGCGGGAGCGGGCGGCCGCGCAGGCTGCGCGGGCCGCAGGCGAGGCGGCGCAGCAGAGCCGGGCGCTGCGTTGCCGCCTCCACAGGCAATAACTTTCCCCCTGTGCTGCCAGCGCCACCTGCTTAGCACGGTCAATGCTGCGGCGCATGCGGTGAGCTGAGTTGCCGTCGGCAGGCTGCACGGGGACGCGGCTGAAGCGGAGCGCGCGGTGGAGCGGCTGCGCTCCGAGGCCTCCCTGTGGCAGCGCACGGCCGCCAGCCTGGCGAGCGACGCCGCCGGCGTGGCGCAGAGCAAGGAGCTGCTGCTGGGCGCGGCCGCGCGGCTGCGGCGCGCGCTGGCAGCGGAGCAGGGGCTCGCGGCCCAGCTGCGGCACTCGCAGTCCGCCAACGCCGCCGCCATTGCCACGGGTACGGCGCTCCGCTCACTGGCCGCCTGGGTTGTCCTCTGGAGCATTTGCCCACCATAAGAAAGCCGCACTTGCGATCACCGCCTCAAGGCAGCATTCTTCTTGGCAAGAGGGTGCAGAGCAGGGCTGCGGCTGCAGGCCTGGAAGTGGTGCGGCAGGCGGCAGAGGACGTCCGCACGGCGGCCGGCCAGGAGCAGCAGCTGCAGCACATGCTGCGCTGCGCGCGCGCGCTGCCCGGCGCCGAGGGCGTGCCGGCCGAGATCGAGCGCCTCAATGCGGCGCTGCTGCGGGAGGCCGCCCAGGCAGACGAGCTGTCGGGCATGCTGGAACTGCCGCAGGGCGGCCGCAGGTGGGCTGCCTCACACCCTTCCCTGTCACCACTGCCTGCAGGCTGCACACCATGACCCGCGCTGCCCACTGCTGTCCCGCTGGCCGCGATCTTGCCAGCAGCTCTGATTGACCAACAGCCTGTCCCTCGGTTCTGCAAGTCCATGTTGCTTCCCTGACGCTGGCCCTGACATGTGGAAAGCCCCGACCGGGCAGGTGGCGGCGGCTGGACGGGTCGCCGCCGGACGCGGAGGAGCTGCGGCAGCAGACGGAGCTGCTGGAGCTGCAGCTGGCCGCGCGGGAGACGCAGACGGCGCGCGCCGACGCGGTGCTGCGGCACCTGAGCGGCCTGGCCCAGGAGCTGGCCGCCGTCGCCGCAGCCAGCCTGCCGCAGGCGCTGGCCATCAGCAAGGAGGCGGGCACTCACTCGCGATCTCATGCACCGGGAGTGGGAGGCAGGCTGTGACGCTGAAGCTGGCCTGCTGCTGCAGACGAATCGGGTGGCCGGCCAGGCGCTGCGGGTGGACCGCCGGACGCTGGCGGCCATCGGGGAGGGGGCGGCCTGGCAGAACCACGGCGAGCGCCTGGCGCAGAGCGTCGCCGAGGCGGAGGCGGAGGCTGCCGGGGCGGGCGGGTGGAGCGAGGGGCGGCTGGCGGTCCTGGGCACCGTGTGAGGTGGCTGCCCCTGCTGTGAGGTGGAGGTCAAATGGTGGCAGGGTCTACTTTAAACACGTTACAGCCAGTGTTTACAGGAGCCGCAGCTGGGAACACAGCGCGGCAGCAGCTGCTTCAAAACAACTCATCAGTTGCTCAGTGCACTTGCTTGCCAGCAGCAATGCAGGAACAAGCGTGCCCAGCTCAGGCGTGCTTCCACGCCAGGACCTTCTTGAGGTCAGCCTCGGACACGTTGTACTTGCCCAGGATCTCCTGCGCTGCCGCAGCTCGGTCAGGAGGCATCACAGGTAGCATTCACCAAGCATTTCCAGGAGGGCGACGCGAACGCGCCTTGAGCGAGGCGAGCTCCATGTTCTTGCTGCTCTCTGCCTCGTGCACGTCGACGTTGTCCGCCTGCGCCTTGACCTTCTGGAGCAGCTGCCTCAACAGGCGCTCGTCCTCCTTGCGGAACCGAACGTTTTCTTCGGCGTGACCCTTGTCCTCGATGATGCTGTAAGATGCCTGCAGGCCTCTGCTCGTCACTCAGCTGGGCTTGTCGCCACATGCCCAGCTTCAGAAAAGCTCCATACGCGAAAGCAGCCGCGCGATGCGCATGCCCTGCATGCTGGACCATGAAGCGGCTCATGTGAATTCCCCATCCACGCCGGAAAGGACCTCGAGAGGTGTGTGGAAAGCCGCAATGAATTGGCAGCAATGCTGGCGAGGATGACTCTCGTTATCGGCGCGCTCGCGGCTCCCTTCCTGATCGTTTCTGCAGCAGCGCATGTTCTGCGCTCAAGACCATTGCGAGCCTGCTCGGGCTGAACCGCACCACGTCGATGCGCAGGCATGCCAGCGGCCTCAGGGCGCCGGTGAGCGCGGGGCCGCGCCGGGCCAGCGTCTGCAGCGCGGTCTGCATGATCACAGTCTCTCTGCTGCTCTGTGTCTTCTCCCGGGATCAGCCGAATCCCCTTTCTTGACACACTGGGGAAGCAGCCCTAGCTCAGCTTTGGCTCAGCAACGGCATGGCCAGCCCTGCCAGCCTTCACGACGCCTCCAAACGCACAACTTGCAGCAACGCAAAGCAGCCTCTAGCCCGACGTCTTGATGACCTCGCGCGTGACTGGATCCCGCTGCAGGCCCAGGTGCGAGTCATAGTCGGGGTCCCGCTCCTGCCGGTCTCTCCGCCGCTCCTTGTCCGCCTGCGCCCCGGCCCGGGCACTCCTGCTCAAGCGGATGCTTATCAAGACTGAGGCTTTGCCGGATATGTTGGGTGTTTGTGAGCCTTCAATGCAGAGCTCAACAGAACAGGGCCAGCGTGCTCGCGCCGGCGCTGGCGCTGTACAGAATGAACAGGAGGTCAAGCTGTGCTCCGTGCAGTGGCGGCGCAAGCCAGCTACATGATTGTTTCCAACTGCAGGGACAAGCCTGCTGCCGGCAAGACCAAGAGAAAGCAGGGGCGGGGGCAGGAGTCCGCGTGCCTCAATCTCCTCGGGCGTCTTTGCGTTCTCGGCCGCATGCACCGCCGCTAGTGCCGACTGGTTGTGCGCCGACTCGAGGATGAAGGCGCCTTCCTCGGGATCCAGGTCGCGCAGGAAGCGGGCCGGGTTGCCCGCCCAGATCTGGCCGCTCGGCACGACCTTGCCGGGCGTCAGCACCGCGCCCGCAGCCAGGATGGCGCCGTCCTCCACCTGCCCAGCCACGGCCGCCGTCAGGTGCGCCTGCCGCTTCCCGCCATGCATGCTGTTTAGCGGCATGAGACTGCAGTCTCCCAGCCAAAGCTGCGGTCCGGCCCTGCAGGAGGAGGCAGCGCACCGTGGAGCCGTCCAGCATGGTGGCGCCCATGCCGACCAGGGAGCCGTCGCCGACGGTGGCTGCATGGATGGTTGCGCCGTGGCCTGCAGGCAACAAGGCGTGAGCGGGCTGCAGCATTCCCTTTCCCTGGGGGGGTAGGGCAGGCGAAGGGCACCTATCGTCACGTTGCTGCCTATCCGCGTCGGCAGCTCCTTGCCGGCCGCGTTGTTCTTGGCCACGTGCACGATGCTGCCGTCCAGGATGTTCGTGTTGGCTCCGACGCTGATGGAGTTCACGTCAGCTGCAAACCCGCAAGCCGCCCATCAGGCACCAGACGCTCTGTGATTGCATGAGGTGCAAAGCAGCAGGAGCATCGGCCTGATATAGGTGGACAGAGGAGCTGTCAGTGGACAAACGACTGCCGGCGGCAACTGCTGGGATGTGCAAGCTGCTTGTTGGGGCTGAAGATAGCCGAATGGGCAGCCCACCTCGCAGCACGGCGCCATACCAGACGGAGGATCCGGCGCCCAGACTGACGGCGCCAATCAGCGACGCGTTGGGCGCCACAAAGCCGCCCTCGCCCAGCGATGGCCGCGCCCCGCCGAACAGCTGCAGCGTTTTGTGCTTCGAGACTGCGCAACAGAAGATCAGGTCATCATTCCACAATCGTCGTTTCTGAGGCCGCCAGTGCTGCGCGACCGCCTGCCCTGCTCCCCGAGATGCTCGCATCCCTTTGTGTCTCTGCGACAGCTTTTCGCTCCCGTGATCCCTGATAAGACGGCTCGTATCTCTATTACAGCAATGAAGGCCTTAGGCCAGGCACCAGCGGCCAAGGATGCCACACCTGTCTCCCGACCGGTGCCCTGCAGGCCGGCGCCCAGCGCTTCCAGCGCCTGGCCCGCCTGGCGCGCGGCGGCGCCCAGCGCCTTCAACATGCCTGCACCAAATTGAGTGTCGCTTCTCTGGGAATTTGGTTGCTTCATGAACCCATGCATGGGTTCAAGGCAAGCTGGGTCTGCAGCCGTCTCACGATGGCCGTCTCATCATTGCGAGGCAGCACATGTATGTGCGTCAGCAGATGCAGTCGGAAAGCCACTGTGCACAACGCGTTCTAGATTAGCGCAGAGCACCGCAGCAGACAGACAACTCGCTACACCGGAGTGCACCGGAGTGCACTGTCCTCTACACATTTCTCTCTATAAAGGGAGCTGGTATTAGTATCGTGGTCCGCAAGTATATGTACGATGAAATTGCCGAAGGAACAATACGCGAAAAGAATAGTCCGGCCAGAAAAGCTGTTGAGCTGCTACTCTCCGTCCTCCTCATCTCGCCCTGGGTTGAAAGGGCGAGATGACATTGCTCCACTCGACACGCGCACACGTCTTCCCAGCCTCTCAGCCCCGCCAATGGGCACGTGCCGCCAGCCCCAAGCGCAGGCTACGACCCGGCGAGCAGCGGCTCCCCGCGCCACTCGTCACTCACTGCACACTCGACAGCAGGCCGGCGCCCTCCGCCGTCTGCACCACCTCGTAGCCGACGCCCGCCTCCGGGTAGGGCGGCGGCTTGCCGGCCAGCATGTGGCTGCGGTCCAGCAGCTGGTCGAGCACCTGCCGCCCCGCAGCAGGCCCCCCGCCTCAGCAGGCCATTGCACGCTGACCAGGCACTCAGGGCGCCCCGAATGCAGGACACGGGGCTCGCCTGGTCGGACACCACGCCCGCCTGCGGCTCGTCCTTGAGCGGCACCGCGTCCTGCAGCAGCTCCAGCAGCTCCTGCGCGCTCGGCTTGCCGCCGCCGCCGGCCTCGGGGCCGGCCAGGAAGGCGCCCTTGCGGATGACCAGGCGCTCGAGCGCGAGCTTGCTGTTGGCGCGCGCCAGCATGCGGCCCTCCACGCTGTTGCCGGTCGCCAGGCGCAGCACCAGCACCGGCCGCTCCTGCCCGATGCGGTGCGCGCGGTCCATGGCCTGCCGCGGCCGCCGACAGCGCCTGTCAGTCACGTGCGCTGCTTGCCCAGGCCCTGATATCGCGCGCAAGCTGCCAGGAAGCTGC
>BHFV01000012.1:39958-56437 GCA_003568905.1 Trebouxiophyceae sp. KSI-1 | reverse complement strand
GTCCTGGTGCGGGTTCCAGTCCGAGTCGTACAGGATGACCGTGTCGGCGGCCGTCAGGTTGATGCCCAGGCCGCCGGCGCGCGTCGACAGCAGGAAGGCGAAGCAGTCGGGCTCCGAGTTGAAGGCGGCCACCGCCGCCTGCCGCTCGCGCCAGCCGACCGAGCCGTCCAGCCGCACGCTGCGCAGGCCCTCCTGCTCCAGGAAGGTGTCGAGAATGTCCAGCATGCGGGTCATCTGCGGGCAGGGCGGGGGTTCGGCGACAGTCAGGGGGAGGCAGGCTCGCAGCGCGGCATGACAACGCAAGATTCCAGGTGGCGCGGTCACGGCCACTAGGCTGCTGCTCTGTGCGCAGCCGCAGCCGAGCAGGCCACTGTGCTCTCAGGAACACAGTGGCCGGGACGCCCTGCTGCATGCGCCTTGCTGCCAGCGCTCGCAGCGCAGCCGGCGATGGGAAGCGGGAGGGCAGCCGGACCTGCGAGAAGATGAGGACCTTGTGGCCGCCCGCCTTGAGGCGGCGCAGCAGGCGGTCGAGCAGCGCGAGCTTGCCGCACTGGCGCTTGAGCGTGGCCGCGTCCGGGTAGAGCAGCTCGCGCGAGAACTCGCTGGCGATCAGGTCCGGGTGGTTGCAGTTCTTCCGCAGCTGCATCACCAGGTTGTTCAGCTTGGCCGCCGACGGGCGCCCGCCGCCGCCGCCCTCCTCGCGCCGCCGCTTGGCCAGCTCCGCCTGCGGGGCGGCCCGGCCCGGGGGTGCGCTGAGCAGCAGGCTGGCATGTGCCGTGCTGGGCGGGGGCAGGGCAGCCGACAGTGCAGCGCCATAAAGCACCGGGACGGCTAACCCCCCTCCCCCCCTTCCCCGCCCTGCTGCACTTTCAGAGCATTGAGGCAGCTTCGCTTTGCAGTCTCAGTATGACTGCGCACCCCCCCCCCCTTCTGGGGGCAGGCTGCTCACGCCCAGCGTGCGGTCCAGCAGCTGCTTGTTGAACTCCTGCTGCTCGCGGCTCATGTCCGCGTACAGCACGATCTCCCGCTTGGGCGGCAGGCTGGCCTCCACGTCCGCCTTGACGCGGCGCAGCAGGAACGGCTTGAGCAGCGCGTGCAGCTTGCCGACGACCTGCGAGGGCGAGCGGCGCGAGTGGCGGGTTGGCAGCCGGCCTGCCCCACCTGGGTGCTGCGATTGCCAGCCAGCCACCTCCCGCTGCTGCTCTGGCGACTGCACTCGAGGCGGCGGGGCTGAGGCGTGCAGGCAAGCCACACACACGGCTGCATTCAGCGACAGCTGCTCGCCCTCCCATTCACAGCACGTCCCTGCTCCTCTGCGCAGTCTGCAACAGACGCGGCTACCGACCGCCTGCTGCCTGAGCCCTGGCCGGCCGGAGCAGGAGCCCTCACGTGCGAGCGCTGCTCCTGCGCGGCCGCGTCGCCGACGCTGCCGCCGCCCGCGGCCATGTCCGAAAAGTCAAACCACTGCTCAAAGGTGCTCATGCTGGTGAAGATCTCCGGCATGAGGAAGTTGAGCAGCGACCACAGCTCGCCCAGGTTGTTCTGCAGCGGCGTGCCTGCGGCGCCGGGACAGCCCCCGGGGGTTCAGCCGGGAGGCTCCATTGCCGCAGCGCTCGGCCTCGCAGCCGTCTAGATCGCATGATTGGCTCAGCCTGTGACCCGCGTAAGGGCTCGCCACACACAGCAGGACACCCAGCCTCCCCGGCCCCAAGAGGTCGGGCTGCAGCGGCTGCGACTGGGGGGAGCACCGGTGAGCAGCAGCTTGTTGGCGGTCTGCAGCGTCTTGAGCTCGCGGATGAGCTTGCAGTTCCAGTTCTTCAGCCGGTGGCCCTCGTCGACGACCACAAACTTCCAGGCCAGCTTCTGCAGCGGCTTGACGTCCGCGATGACGATCTCGTAGGAGGTGATCACCACCGGGAAGGCGGCCTTCGAGTCTGCGGCCGCTGGCAGGCCGCCTGTCAGCCGCAGGCACAGCAAGCAGGGAGGGCAGCATGGAAACAGCTGCCCGGCAGCTCCTCCGACATGGCAGCCCATGAGCAAGGATGCTTGCGTGGATGGCAAGCTGAGCTGCCTGAAGCAAGGCTGCTAGGCTGTGACACACACACACTCGGTGCTGTGCTCGCCATGGCAGCCAACCAGCCAGCCAGCCAGGCACCCTGTCGGACCAGTATCAGACGGGGAGGGGGCGCACTGGGCGGGTGCGGCTGCATGCGCTCGGCCCGCATGCGCGCGCGTTCCTTCTTGGAGCCGTGGTACAGCAGCGTGGGCAGCGCGGGGCAGAAGCGGGCGAACTCGGCCTGCCAGTTGGTCAGCGTGGAGAGGGGCGCGATGACGAGGAAGGGGCCGCGGATGCCGTTGGACCACAGCTGGCTGAGGAAGCCGATCGTCTGCACCTGCCGGCCACCGAGGGGGGGCGGAGAGCCTCAGGCAGGCCTGCTGCATGGGAGCGGGCATGGGCGGCCCCCGGGTCAGCTCACAGCTGTGCAGAGCTGCTTGCTCCTGGGCGCCTGCTGTCGCCTGCTGCCCCCAGTGCGGCAGTGGAGGACGTTGTGCCCCGAGGGGCGGCGGAGCGAGGCACCGTCTTGCCCAGCCCCATCTGGTCGGCCAGGATGCCGTTCAGGCCGTTCTGCCACAGCGACAGCAGCCAGCGGACGCCGCGCAGCTGGTAGTCGCGCAGCTCGCACTGCATCAGCGGCATGAGCGCCTGCAGGCAGGCGTGTTTCTGGGCGGTCAGCCGGCCGGTGCGTGTGGCGCAGGGCGGGCATGCCACCCAAGATGGTGTGTCAAGCAGCGGGGTTCAGCCTTGGTGGCAGCCCCGCACATCAGGAGCCTCAAGTGAGCAGACCGGGACGAGGAACATCTGAAGAGGGGCCCAGCTGCTGAGATTTCTTCCCGCTCACCTTGGTCTTGGACAGCTGCTTGCTCTTGGCGCGCTTGCGGGAACCCTCCGCGGCGCCGCCCTTCTTGCGCTTGGACCCGGCCGAGGCGTCGTCCGCAGCGTCGCCGCCCTCGTCGGCAGCGTCCTCGTTCGCCTGCATCTGCTCCACCAGGAAGTCTGTGTAGGCGCTCGTCCGCTGGATGAGCGCGTCCAGGCGGCTGAACTGCTCGTCGCTCAGCTTGGCCTGGTCGGGGTCCGAGAAGATGTCCTGCATCCGGCCAAAACGCTGGTCGCATCGGCACGGCAAAACGTGCGCCTTTCAGCAGGGAGGCAAGCGTGCACAGCCTGCCTTCAGCTCCTTGCTGTTGGCCGCCTCCCGCGACTTGCGCAGCCGTTCCTCCTCCTCCACCAGCTCCTCCGGCATGAAGTGCTGGTCGCTGGCCTCCTGGCGGTCAGACGAGCGTGCGTAAGCATGACATCCCTGTTGAGCTCCAGCAGGCTGACACGAGGGCTCAAGCGCGCCTGGCTGTCAGCATCATCGCCGGTAGCTACCTGATCGCTGCCCTCCGCGGTCTCAGCCGCGCTCTCCTCCTTGGCGGGCTTCTCCTCTTTGGCGGACTTCTCTTTTGCGGGCATGTCGTTCTCCGACACGGTGGCTGTTGCTCTCTCCGTCTGCACTCACAGACCAGTCTGAGGATAGCGACATGCGCGCTGCCGCCAATCAGCTTCGCGACTTTCCCTGCCCGTGTCGAGGCAGGACAGGCGAGACATGCGATGTGGCGCGCCTGATGCAATAAGCCGCGGGTCTTGCGGCGGCGGAGGCCCGGCGCACACAGCAGCGACAAGCGGCAAGCGACGGGTTCCCGGCAAGTGCGCGATCAACGACAGCGACGGCCCGCGATTCGCCGGCGATGCGACTAGCCACGTCGCGTTCGATGAGAATACAAAGTGCCCGAAAGAAAGGCCGCTATGAAAGAACAATTGGTTCCGATTGACGCCCTGCCGTGTTAATGAACGCCAACAAGCGGGCCCGTGAACCGGGCGGGCATGCCTTTGCCAGCCTGCTTGGCGGGGTTTGCCGTTCAAAACGCGCCGAGCTGCTGCGGGCAAACTTTCCTAGTGCGGGCTGCTGGCTGCTGCCGTGCCGGCGCACCGGAGGGCCATTCATTGCCCGGCAGGCCAAGGCCGAGCGCTGACACGCGGCGCACACCGCATTGTCGCTGACAAGGAGCCGGCTGGCGGAGAGCGGCTTCGGACTTTCCAAGGCGTTTCCAGCGCCAGCGGTGGGCCAGAGGGCTTCAAACGAGCTCATAGAGTGGAGTTGTTGCCAGCAAGCTGCAAACCGCACCGAGATCGGCGCCTAGACAGGCGGAGCAAGTAGGTGTGATGTCGGTCAAATCGGGCGAGGGCAAGGAGGACCGGCTGGTCGGCGTGGCAGCCAAAGATCCCAATGAGTCGGGCTCGCTGGCCCGCATGTTCCAGGAGGGCACCAGCCTCATCGGCTGCAAGCGGTGCGCCCCTTGCCAGGCAAAGCTCGGAGTGTCCCTAGTCAGTCAGTCCTGAGAGCTGCATCGACCCTTGCAGGTCCGACAACCTCTTCCAGCAGCTGGAGAGCCGCAGGCTGACCGAGGACGAGGAACGCATCATCCAGAACCGGGTGCGGGCCTGAGCTGCTGGCATGCAGCCCCTCCTGAGATCCCTGGGCGTGAAACCAGGCTGACATCGCGCGTCTGCGGGCACACGCAGGTGGAGCTGCAGCGGCGGATGCTGGCCGCCTACGAGAAGCAGGAGAAGCGGCGCAAGGCGCGCCTTCGACCCACTCCCGTTCCCCCACCTGTCAGCTGGCTGCAGCCTGCAGGCCTCCTCACCACTGGTGCAGCCCCGTGCAGGTGGAAGAGATCCGCAACGTGCATCCCAGCCTGTCTGAAGCGGAGGCAGAGAAGGCCCTGGAGCTGTGTGACGGCAGGCGCGCGCCTACCCAGGCCTGCATCTGAAGCCATGCATGGACACTACGGGCACCTGACGCAGGTGTGGCTGCCCAATCGCAGTGAGGAGGACGCCGCCGCGCAGCTGGCCTCAGACCCAGGCTTCCTGCGCCGTGTCACGGCGGCCTGCCAGGGTGCTGCGCCCCCGCCAGCCCCCGCAGTCGCCTCTGGCTCCGGCGCACAGCGCAAGACGCGCGTGACGCGGCCCCGCAAGCCCACGGAGGCTGGCAAGGCCGGGGACCAGGCACGCTCCAGTGCTCTCTGCAGGCCACAGCTCCACAGGCGGCCGCTCGATCAGGACTGGCCTGACCTGCTGCCGCCCGGCCTGGCAGGTGTTTGTGGGGACGTTCCGTGGTCGTGGTTACGCCGCCCCCCAGCCCGCCAAAGCCGAGCCGCCGCAGGCAGCCCGCAAGCCGCGCTCCGGAGCTGCCAGGGCGCAGCAGGAGCAGGAGGCGCCTGCCGACGCAATCGTAGACAGCAGCGAGGAGGAGCCTGCTGCCGAGGCGGACGAGCCGGCAGGAGCAGACGCACCTGCAGCGCAGAGCACAGAGGGCGGCGGTGCGCCTGCTGCCCTCTTCAGCCACACTGGCACACTCTGCTGTCGGGCGGCAGTGGCAGGCAGGAGGCTGAGGTGGTGAGTGCCTCTGCAGCCGAGAGCGACAGCGAGGGGCTGGAGGCGCTCGACGACTCTGTGGATGTGGGCGTCTTTGGCGATGAGGAGGGCGCCGCGCAGGAGCCCGGCTCGGAGCCCAGGCGGTCAGCCTCCTGCCATGCTGCACAACGCTTTTAATCCGTAGTATTGAGAAAAGGCCGTGCTCGGCATGACAGCCTGGCAGCAGATGGCATCAAGCCGGAAAATTCTTCGTCGGGGCTTGCCCTCGGAGCGCAGCGCTGCTCTCGGCACACCATGCATGCCATGGCAGCTGTTCCACCGTTCAGAACGCCGAGCCAGCCGTTCCTCAGAGCCACGTGCCCCGCCTGCAGGTTCCTGCTCGCCCGTGAGCTGAGCAACGGCGAGGTGCGTCCGGCGACGACCAGCGAGGCGGGGGGCCTGGTCTGGCCGCAAGGCAGCTGCCGCCCACGCACCACGCCGCCCTCTGTCTCCTCCACGCGGCCTGGGGTGCGGCCCCCCGCCTGCCAGCCATGCCTCACAATGGAGGATTCTGTGCGACGACTGCATGTGGCTTGGCAAGGTCAGCAGGCACAAACTGTGCTGGCGGCGAGCAAGCGGCGGCAGCAGCTTGCCTCGCAGAGGCAGCTTGTGCAGGGCGGCGATTGTGCCTCGATGGCATTTTGGTGCAATCCTGGCCTGTGCCGGTGCATGATCCTGAAGCAGCTGCATGCGGGTGGCTGCAGGCGGAGGAGCCGGCCGGCAGCGCGGTGGCTGTCACCAAGCAGACCGTCATCGGCACCGCGCGCGTCCTGGCCAGGCAGCAGCCGGCCAAGGGCGTGCAGATGCTGGCGCGCCTGCCGGGCGCGGTCGCACGCAAGGTGCTCGCGGCGCTGCAGGCGAGCGCAGCCTCCCTGCCGCCGCGGTTCCTGCCGGCGGGCGCAGGGCATGCGGTCCTGCTGAGGCGGGGGTTCCTGCAGGAGCTGGATGCTGGCAAGGCGGAGCTGCTGGCCCGTGGGCTGAAGGAGGCGGGCGCGGGGCCGGCCAGCCCCATCCCCGAGGAGCCTGCGCAGGCGGGCGAGGCAGCCGCCGAGCAGCCGGCGGCAGCCGCCCCTGCCCAGGCGCCCGCCAAAGAGCCGACCCCGGCCAAGCCGGAGGAGCTGGAGCAGCCGGAGCCTTCCGAGGCGGGCTCGGAGCAGAGCACCGAGTCCGAGGGGTGGCAGCTCAAGGCAGCAGCTCGCCGCTCGGTGTGCCATTCGCCTGCGCTGCTGCATTGTGGCGGGCTGCCAGCTCTCAGCTGCCAGCGCCTGACACGTGTGTGCATGGCAGGCGCCTGGCCAGCCGGCCTCCGCGCGCCCGCAGCGGGCCGCCAAGGCCCGGGCGCTGCGCGGCCTCTCCTCAGCCGACTCTGAGGAGGCGGAGCCAGCTGAGCCGGTGACGAGGCGCGGCCGGAGGGAGCAGGCAGGCCCGGCGCGCAAGGCCAAGGCTCGTTCCTGCCTTGACCTGCGTGCATCCAGGCCTCTCCTTGGACAGCAGCATGTGAGGCGTGGAGGGCTGCACGCAGGCTGCTGCATCCCCGCAGCCGGAGCCCGCAGCGGCTGCAGCGGCAGAGGCGCCGTCCGCGGCCAAGAAGCAGCGCCAGGCGGCTCCTCAGCACGCCGAGCCGGAGCAGCAGCAGGACGACGAGGGTCAGCCGCCACTGCCCAGCCACCCTGGCCACACAACCTTGCTGTGCCTCGTGCACACATTTTGGGGCCAGTTGGGCTGATTGAGACGCGCAGGCGCAGGCGAGGCTGCAGCCGCATCCGAGCCGGCTGCTGCAGCGCCCAAGGCGAGCAGCGGCAGCGAGGCTGCGCCTGCCCCTGTGGCGGCAGCGGCCAGCAGCGGCGGCGGCAAGGGCGGCCGGGCGGCCATCTCCGCGCGCGGCCACACCAACCGCGGCCGCGTGCGCCAAAAGAGCCACAAGAGCGCGGAGCTGGTGGAAGTCGGCAGCCTACGGTGCGTCTCCAGGGTGCTGCTGGAGCAGCAGGGCTGATGCTTCCCGTGCTGGCTTTTACATTCGGAATCCAAGCAACGCCCTCAAAGCAAGGCGATGCCGCGGCGCCTGCCTGGCACCGGCTGCTGCTTAACCACTTGTGATCCAGAGCAGCCAAGGCCCCTCTGACCCGTTTTTCCCCTTGGAGAAACGCCTCCACCCGCCGCCGCAGCGTCGAGCCCGGCTGGTTCAACGCCGGCTACATCTTCCCGCCGGGCTTCCGCTCGCGCGTCAACTTCCGCTCCTCGCGCGAGCTCGATCAGCTGTGCGTGCACGAGTGCGTGGTCGTCGGCCGCGGCGGCGCCTTCTGGCCGCACCCGACCTTCACCGTCACCGCCATGGACCGGCCGGACGAGCCGCTGACCGCCAAGTCCTGCACCGGCTGCTGGACCGCGGTGCGGCGCCGGCGCTGGCGACAGGGAGCCATGCTCAAAGCAGGGTGTATGGGCGGCGGTGTATGCGAGTGAGAGGGGCATGGGCTGGGCAGCCATGAGGGATGCCACGACCTTTGCCCGCTCGCAACACTGGCCAGCTGCGCCTTGCGTCAGACAGACGCGGGGCGACTGACGCCGGCTGGGCGGCCCGCCGGGCGCAGGTGCTGAAGCGCATCAACGGCGAGATCGAGGCGCGGCGGCGCGCGGGCGAGGCGCTGCCGCCGCCGCCCAAGACGGCCATCGCGGGGCCCGAGTACTTTGGCTTCAACCAGGCCGAGGCACGCCGCCTGCCCGCAGCCGGGCGCACCTCACGATGGGTGGAGCAGGCGCTCGCACTGCCGCCCGCTGCCAGCTCATCCCACCAGAGTCGCCCAGCAGCGTTTTCGTGGCTCCGTGAAACGGCGCCAGGCCGTGCCCCAAGATGGCGAGTCAGCAGCGGCGCTGGGCCGGTGCGTGCAGATCCAGGCGGCGGTGGAGGCGCTGGACCCGGAGCACGCGTGCGCTGAGTACTGGCAGGGCAAGGCGGACCGGCAGGCGCAGGCTGCGGGCCTGCCGCCGCCCGACGCGGCCGGCCGCCCGCCGCGGCCGCGTGCAGCCGGCGGCGGCTCCAAGCCGCGCCGCAAGCGCAACCGGTCAGCACCTTGCCCGAGGGCCCATGACCTGCTGGCGTCTGGCTTCTGGAGCATGGCAGTCTGAACATGACATGCACTGGGCAATGGATGCACCTCCTTTGGGCGGGACGGCTGCGATGCTGAGGCAGCGCTGACCGTTGGACTGCAGGGAGGACAGCAGCGGCGACGAGGCGGTGCTGGACGACAGCGAGGATGAGGCCGCCCTCGTGAGCAACAAGTACGGCCCCTCCTTCATGCCAGCCTATCAGCAGGGATGGCCGGCGGATTGGACACTGGGCTGAGGCCTGCGGGCGGCTGGCAGGTGGTCGGCGGTCAGCCGGCACGAGCGCTACCGCAAGCGCTGCGGCGCGGACGGCGGCGAGGGCTGGGTGGACGCGGACAACCCGCTGCCGGGCTTCATCGACCCCATCACGCTCGAGCCGGTCGCCACCCCCGCGATCTCGCCCTGGGGGCACGTGATGGGCAGCGCCACCTGGAAGGTCTGCCCTCTTGCACGGCCGGCGACTGCTCTCTCCAAGTCTATCCGGATGTGATTGGGCGCTGAGCGGGCGCTGGCGTGTGCAGGCCATCCTGTCGACGTCCGGCAAGTGCCCCTTCACGCAGCGGCCGCTGTCGTGGGAGCAGTGCCAGCTGCTGACGAAAGGCAACATCGGTCGCTTCAAGGACCGCATCGTGGCGGACGCGGAGGTGCTGCAGCGCTGCGGCCTGCGCTGACGCCGGCGTGTTGGACTCACCGTGTGCATGCCAGTTTGCTGCGTGCTAGCCTCCAACAAATGCCGGCTGGGCCAAAGCGCGAGATGTAACCGACACAGAACCCAGGCTGCTGGTGGCTTACCACGAGAACGATAGGGCGGCTGCGCTCAATAGCAGCTGCACGCCTGCCCAGGCGAGGGGGTCAGCGACGTTGCTTCGAGGCATGCGAGCCATGCCGGGCGAATCCGACCCTGCTGGCTCTGAAGGCGCTTTGGAGCGGACTAGCCTCACCGAACTGCTTCACCAAGGCCAACGCATTCCGACAAGCAGGTGGGAGGCCTGCCACCGCCGTCGATCACTTCGCAAACAGCTGTGGGCATGCCGGATGCACCATCTTCCTTGTTGCAGGAGCAATTGCCTATTCAGCGAGCTCGAGGGGCGTCAGTTGACCGCGGAGGAAGCAGACATCATCTCCCGACGCGTGGCGCTGCAGCAGAGCTTGCTGGCCACCTTTGAGCGGCGAGAGCGGGAAAGGAAGGTGCAAGCAGTGGCCGAGGCCTTCCCGCAGCTGCCAGTCGGCAGCATTGCGCATCTGGTGGAGCGCCACGGCAGTGAGGAGGACGTCATCGAGACGCTCCTTGCCGACCCAGGCCTGCTAGCTAGGCTGCAAGGTGCGCAGAGTGCCCGTCTTCCTGCTGCTTTCGGTGCTGGAAGGCGATGACAGGGCCTTTGCTGGTGCAGGCTGCAGTGCTGCTGCGACCAAGACCGCAGAGCCGCTGCTGCCTGAGCCGCCCAAGCAGTGGAGCAAGAAGCGCAGATCGGCCAGGGCCTCGCGGGCTCTGTCGCCAGTGGCGGAGGCCAGCGCTCAGCAGGCGGAGTGCAGCAGGCAGAGCTCGCCGGTTTGCAAGAATGGGGCGCAGCAGGCAAAGGAAGACGGCTCCGCCGCTGCTCCCCAGCCGCCAGGAATTGCTGGCCCTGTTGCCGGTACCCGACCAACGCGCAGGGCAGCCAGGGGCGTCAGCCAGCTGCTGCAGGCGCTGCGGGATGCCCCTGCCCAGCCCACGCAAGGCAAGCCGGCCAGAAGGGCGGCCAGGCAGGCACAGCGGCGGCCCTCGCCGTCTGACTCGGCAGCATGCAGTCAGCCGGCTCCTAGCCCTCCGAGCCGCAAGCCTCGTCTTGGTAAGATGTCAAATCTTTGCTGACTGAAGCCTTCTCTGGAGCCAACTGGGAGGCTGATCGGCAGGATCCGGGTGCAGGGCGCGTCAAGAAAGCCAGCCAGAAGCAGGTGGAGCTGCTGGCGGTCGGGCGGCTGCGGCTGCAGCCCGGGTGGCACAATGCGGGCTACATCTTTCCCGAAGGCTTCCGTTCCGCCACCAGCTTCCGCAGCTCGGTTCGCGCTTCAGCCCTGCTACGCCTAATTGAAAAGGCGCGCTGTGAATCCAGCCAGGCATGCGACGGGACTGAGGGGAGTGTCCGGCTCTGAAGGTGGACCTGGGCGGCAGCTGCCGGCACGTCTGCAGCATCCTGGGGCGGGACGGCGCCTTCTGGCCGGCGCCGACCTTCCAGATTGCAGCAGACGACCGCCCTGAGCCGCTGACTGCCAAGAGCGCGACTGGGGCCTGGTCGGCCGTGCTGGCCCGCATCAACTCAGCCATCGAGGAGCGGTGGGTTGGCGAATGAGACTACAAGTCAGCCGGCAGAACATCTTTGCGGACGCACTGATCTGAGGCATGGGATTTGATGCAGGCGAAAGGCTGGCGAGGACTTGCCGCCGCCCCCAGGTAAGCCTCCCCCAGCCTGGCCGGTTCTGACATGCGATATGAAGCGGGCTGCGGCTGAGCTGGCTCTCCCGCGCAGGCACGGCCATCCCGGGCCCAGAGTTCTACGGTTTGACTGCGCCTGCCATCGTCAGTGCCATCGAGCGGCTGGACCCGCGCCGCGCCTGCACAGCCTACTGGCAGGGCAAGGAAGTGAGCTTGGCGCTGCTGCCTCAGCAAGAGCAGCACCTTGCAGGGAACTTGCAGAGATGCAAGAGGCAGCACGCCCGCGTGCAGGAGCGGCTGGCCTTCATCCAGTGGCACGGCTCCGCTCCGGAGAAGCGCCGGCTGGCAGGCGAGCCCAGGCCCGGCGCGGTCAAGAAAGGCCGGCCGCGAACGTCCTCACCGTCCCTCAGTGCGACCAGCAGCAGCTGCTGCGAGGAGCTCGAGCAGGAGGCTGTCAGCCGGTCAGCTTTCTTCTAGCCTCTCTGTTTGCGCGCCTGCCAGTGCTTGCAGCTGGTGAGATGCCTGCTGGCGGCCGCAGGTGGGCGGGGCTGGACCGGGCCGAGCGTGTGGCCAGGAGGCGGGGTGCTGCTGCTGACGAGGAGGCAGTAGCAGACGGCGAGGCGCAGCTGCTGCCGGGCGTTATCGACCCGGTGACGCTGCGGCAGGTGCGCGCGCCGGCCATGTCGCCGGCCGGGCACGTGCTCGGCAGGGCGACGTGGGCGGCTGTGCTGGCCGAGCGCGGCTGCTGCCCCTTCACGCAGCAGCCGCTGCGCAGGGAACAGGTGATGCTCCCCTCTCGCTGAGCTGCAGTCAACCGCTCACTGCGCGTGTGTCCTGAGCAGGGGTGAATTGCTCTGCAGTTGGTGCTGCTGACGCCCGGCAACATCGAGCGGCTGCGCGGACGGTTGATTGTTGGATAGTGTGTGCTGTGTGTTGTCGCGCGTTTCACAAAGACCGTCTGCGCCTGGCAATGCTGAAACATGCGGCGCTGATGCGCCTGCAACAAGAAGCAAGACGAGGCACGCTGGAGCAGCCCAGGCATGCTTAGCACATGGCAATCCCAGGAGACTGAGCGGGTCCTGAGCGGCCTTTGCGAGGCTAGCAGCGCAGAAACGCGCATGCTGTCACCAATTCGCACTGGAGTGCCGGCAAGGGAAGGTCGGCAGGTCAAGAAAATGGGGAGGGGGGCTGCTAACTTTTGATGGGTCCTGTCTAGGCGGGCAAGAAGGGCAAGCGCTGAAGCGTCAAGGCCGGCACAATGCGCTGGCTCTGCGAGCTGCTGCCGCGGTCAGGGGTCAACTGCAGAGCTCTTCATCGCTTGCCAAACGTGAGTTTGCAGATCGCGATGATGGTGGTCGCCCGGAAGCAGACGCAGAAGCCGATCAGGATCAGCGCGACCCTGCGACCAGCAACAGGGGTGCTGCATCGGATCCAGTGCCCCGGATGCACCAAGACACCGAGCTGGGAGTGGGCAGGCCACGCACCAGCCGATGAAGCTGTGCTCGAGCCCGTACACATTCTTCAGGTAGTCTGCCACGGTGGTCAGGTCGGCGGCGTCGTTGGCGCTCGTGCTGCTGATGGTCGTCTGCACGTCGCCAAGCTGCCCCACCACCAGCCCCTGCAGCCAGGGGCGGGCGTTTAAATTGACCACATCGTGGGTCGCTAGTGGTTGGTTCGGGAAGGGGCGCACGTAGAAGCTCCAGTGGGCTGGATTGGCGTAGAGCAGCCACCGCCACCACTCTGCAAGGGGGGACAGGCCGTTGGCCACACGGATGATGGGAACAAGCAACATGCGGATGGCGCATCGCAGACGGTGGGTGCGCGCCTGGTGTCTTTGGAACGGGGATGAGGAAGCCGGCCAGCAGGTTCCAGACCGCGTACGCAATCACCTGCGTGCACGGACGCCGCGTCTCGGCTCAGCGGCGCCGCTGGGAGGGCATGCCGGAGCAGCCGCGGCACAGCTTAAAATCGCGGCTTGTGCACAGCTGGCAGCCTTGTCGCTGCTACGAGCGCGCGTATCATGCTCAGCGAGCTGATTTCGCCCCCCCGCAGATGCCCATCACACAGCCGAATCCGCGTCGGTCTGCGTCAGTTTTGAACAACCCTTCTGGGACCCGGCAACAGGTGCTGGGCGTGCAGGGCGCTGCAGAACAAAGCAGCAGTCTGCGGGGCTGGTCGTGGCGCACCGACACGGTGGAGGCTGTGGAAATGGTGTCTGTCAGCGAGACGACCTGCGGGGCCACAGGCGCGGCTCAGTCCCAGCCTCAGCAGCGACAGCTAGTGGGCGCACAGCCTTCACTAGGGAGGCCGTTGCGCCACGGGAGCAGCCATCCTCACCATCATGCCTGCATGCAGACGTGCTCAAGGGGGTCAAGACACGCCGGAGCCCAGCTGGGCAGCGGCGTGTGATGCCGGCCTTGCAGGGAAAGACGCACCGTAAAAGGTGTAGTAGGACAGGCTCAGCAGCATGAAGAGCGTGTACCAGAAGAACTTGGCCGCGCTGTACTCGTACCTGCGAGCAGCCGCGGTTGCAGGCTCGCTGAGCAAGCCCATCAGTGCTGGTGGCTGCTGCGCAGAGCGCCCAAAAGACGGAAAGGCGGGGAGGGGGTGTGCCTGATCATGAAGTAGGTGACCGCCGAGTAGACGATGGACTGGCCCAGCAGGTAGGGCAGCTCCACGTCGCCCTGGGCCAGCGCGTAGGGTATGCTGCTGTACATGCCGGCAAAGCTGCGGGGGCGACAGGCCGCTCAGCCAGGAGGCCTGGGGCTCCGGGGACCCAAAGCCGACTCTCGCTTCTCTCACCGGCCACGCGTGCTGAACAGGCCCACGTGATGTGGGGGAGGCGGGCGTCAGCACAGCAGGCCAGGGGCTGGCTGCTGGCACTGCAGCCGCTCGCAAGCAGCCGTGCGGGCGAACGGCAAGAGCGCGCAGGGCAGGGGGAGCCGCACCGCTCGCGGTAGAAGACGAGGCGCTCGTAGCTGACGATCGGCTGCACGGTCGCGCTGTTGGTGAAGCCTGCGGCAGCGCGTTTGGCGCCCTCTTGAGGTTGTCTCCCCCTCTAGGGAGACCCAGGAGCGCTGTGACAAGGAAGAGGCGGACCGTAAAAGACGACCACCAGGTACTGCGCCGCGATGATGCGCTCAACCGACTCGCGCGAGCTCCTGCAGGCCGCGTGCGCACCGCTCAGGCCAGCGCTCTGGCGCGAGGGTGCCGCCAGGCTGAGCGGCAGGGAGAGAGGGTCGCGCGCCTGTCCTGGCCGTCCGCCCACAGCACGGTGCCGAACAGCAGGCCGAGCATCAGCGAGAAGATGATGCGTACCTGCAGGCACAGCCCCAGCTGCTCAGATACAGCCCCTCGATCTCCCCACAGCGCCGCCAGTTTTTGGCCTCACGGCTGCTGCTGGTTGGGGCGCTTCAGAGGGAGGTGCTCACGGCGGTGTAATCTGGCGTCCTGTAGTACAAGATCGAGTTCTTGGCCAGCAGGATGAAGTACTGCTTCCACAGCGGCTGCGCGAACTCAGTCGCAAAGGAGAGCGGCTTTGCGCCCGGCTCGGGCTCCGCCTTGGCCGCGATGTGCTCCCGGTTGCGCCTGCACAGGGGGGGCCAGGTGGCAGGTCAGGGACCTCGGTTGCTGGGAGGGGTCCCTGGTAGCCCTGCGCACGGCTGTGCGGCAGGGCCTTGTGCAGCGGCCAGCAGCAGCGGCGGGGCGGCGACAAGCAAAGTCGGCGAGGGGCGGGAGGGCCACCTGTACAGCTCGCTCTCGCGGTACACGTCCGCCAGGTCCAGGCCCAGGCGCGCCTCCGCGCTGATGGTGGAGATGTCCAGCATCCAGGTCGCCTGCGGGCAAATGGGAGGGCCCTCAGAGCCAGGCTGAGCATATCAGGGGGCCGGGTCATGCACGCTGCCGCCGTCAGGAGTCGCGCTGCAGCCGGATGAGCCATGTGGAGCGCACCAGCAGGTTTCAAAGCACTGGGGCAGCGCTGCGGCTTGCGTGTGAGGCAGGCTGGCGGGTGGGGGGTCCGTGGCTCACCGGGTTGAAGCCGTCGGTGATCTTGGGCACGCCCGGCACCGACTCAAAGTAGCGGACCATGTCAGAAGAGCGGTGGCCGAGGCGGCCGGAGTAGATGATGCTGCCGCCGCGCTTGAGCAGCACGAGCTCGTCGAAGGTCTGAGAGAGGGGGCACACGAGGGGGGAGGGCAGGTCAGGCCAAGCGGCGTAGAAAGGGCGTGGGCTGATGCTGGCGGATCAGGCGCGCGGGAGTGAGGGCCTGCTCGGGCAGCGGGGGCCGAGCCAGGCCAGGCTGGGCGGCACAAACCGGGGCAAAAGCCCAGGACGGGGCCAGTGCAGACAGTGCAACAGGGCAGGCTCGGTGGGCGGGAGCCGCACCTCAAAGACGTCGATCGACGGCTGGTGGATGGTGCAGCAGATGGTCCGCCCGGTGGAGCAGATGTTGCGCACGACGCTGCGGGCGCAGGAACAGCCTGTCAGGCAATCCATAACAACGTATGCATGCGGCGCGACCGCATGCCGGGGCGGGAGCGCACCGCATGACGATGGCGGCCGCGCGCGCGTCCAGGCCGGAGGTCGGCTCCTGCGGAGCGGCAGCAGCGACAGTCAGAACGCATGTTTCGCAGCTCCTGCTGCCCTACTGCCGCTGCTAGGTGTTACTAATGAGCTGTGGCCTTGGGGGAGCCGCACATCCATGAACACGATGCTCGGGTTGGCCACGAGCTCGACGGCGATCGTCAGCCGCTTGCGCCGCTCGACCGAGAGGCCCGATACGCCCGGCCGGCCGACGAGCGCGCCCTGGATGGGCGTCAGCTCCACCAGGTCCATGATCTGCGGCGGCGGCAACCGGCCAGGTTGGTCGGAAACGGCGCTGGTGCCATCTTAATCGGGCTACCGGGGCTCGAAATCATTCGTTCCTCGTCATTTGGCCATGACGGGACAGCGGCCTTGCGTGCAGGCGGGCTGCCGTTGCGGGTTTCAGGGCTTCAGATGACACGTTCCAGGCCGTCTGCGGCTGGGCGGGGCGCGCCTCGGCGGTGAAGGCCTTCATGGTGGCGGCCGACACCTCGGGCGCCAGGCGCAGCCGCGCGGAGAACCAGAGCGCCTCGCCGACGGTCGACTGCGGCGAGTGCAGGTCGAACTGCTCGCAGTAGCCGGACACCCGCTTGAAGGTGCGCAGGTCCTGGGGGAAGCCATTCACGCGGATGTCGCCCGTCGTCGTGCCGGCTGCGGGGGGGCAGGCGGGGTGGGGCGGGCTCAGCGGCCGCTGCGCTCGGCGGCACCAAGGAGCGAGGAGCACTTGCAGGTGTGCAGCAAGAGGCGGCAGCAGCCATGCACGTGTCCTTGTGCTGCTGCGCCTGCATGCCGCTGCCGGCGCATGCATGGCCGCCCTTGCACCTGTCTTGCGGCCTGCCAGCACGTCCATGAGCGTCGTCTTGCC
>BHFV01000012.1:0-39763 GCA_003568905.1 Trebouxiophyceae sp. KSI-1 | reverse complement strand
GGGGGGGGGGGGGGGCTTGGCAGGCGAGGGCGCGCACCGCGGGCATGGGCACGTAGTAGCAGATGTCGGTGAACGTCATCAGCATCGGCTGGAAGGGCAGCGTCATGCCCACGCTCTCGCCCGCGCCCTCCTCGTCTGCACGGCCCTCCTCCGCTGCCGCAGCCTCCGCGGCAGCCTGCAAGCAGACGATCGAGACTCCAGACGCCAAGAGGGCAAGCTGGTGCTTGCTGCGAGGCAGGCAGTGCGCCGCGCACCACCTGTGGCTGGGCGGCGGCGGGCGGCTGGCCGGCGGGGTCCAGGGCGCCGCGCGAGGGGCGGCCGGAGGTGTCCGCGCCGCTGCCGAGCGACATCTGGCTGACCGACTCGGGCTTGGCGCCGCCGGCCTTGCTGGCCAGCACGGACGCGGGCAGCACCGCCTTTTTGGAGTCGCGCGCTGCACAACAGGGGGGGGGGCAAAATCAGCCGCACAGTCTGCTAACCCTCCGAGCATTTCAGACTCACCTGCATCCCACGCTCTACAGCAACACTGGGTCAGCAGCAGGGCAACGAGAGCAGCAGGCTGTGGCTGGTCCCGCCGGTGCGCTCTGGCGCACAGCACAGGAGAGGAGGGCGCACAGGAGAGCGTGTTCATGGCCAGGATGATGAGCGCATTGTAGGCGACGGCAAAGCCGACCAGCGCGCCCGCGCACACCAGGATGTAGAGGCCCGAGCGGCCGGGCAGGGGGGAGTCCAGGTCGCTCGCGCCCAGCACGGCCGCGCCCAGGCCGGCGCTGCCCTGGTAGGGCGTACCCCAGCGCTCCGAGTGGAACTCGTTGATCGCGAGGCCCTGCGGCGCAAAGGCAGGCTGGCTGGGCGCAAGAGACGCCAGCAGCAGGCCGCAGAGTAGCTGCAGCCTGATGTGGCATGAATAGCAGAAAGGGAATAGAGGCACACCGCCGTGGCGTAGTACATTGGCGAGCACCAGACGGCCCATCGCCACCAAACGGGCACGGTGCCTGCGCGGCGACAGTTTGTGTGTCAGCATTACGCCAGCCCCCCAAATCGGGGGTTTCAAAGTCGCAGCAGGCAAGATTGCAGGCCCCGGGTACAGTTTCGGCTCTGCTGCCAAGCTGGCAGGGCGGCACGCTGTCTTGGGAGCAGGTGCGGCTGACAGAAGCGAGCCCCTCGCGGGACCCTTTAGGCGTAGCGGAAAAGGTGGTGGGAGGCGCACGGCGCGGCACGATGTAGCCGCCCAGCAGGAAGATGAGGAGGACGACCAGGAAGGCGGTGATGTTGGCGAGGACGAGGGAGCGGGTGAGGCTGGAGATGGCGCGGAACTGCGTGACCGCCAGCGTGTGCGTCGCGAAGCAGACGCCCAGGTAGACGAAGAAGCTGCGGCCGGAGGGGCCGGTCAGGGCCCCGGCCGCTGCTTTGTCGCGGCGGGCGGCCTGTGGCGGCAGAGGGGGGCGCCGCACCGGCCCGCGCTGGGCGCCAGGCCCACCGCCCAGTAGACGATCAGCGACCACAGCAGCACGCAGGCGGCAGAGTAGGGCAGCCGCAGCAGGCTGGTCGGCAGCACGTGGCAGGTGGTGGGAAAAAAGAGATTGTCTCGCTGCTTCCAAAACACGCCCAGCTGGTTCACCTGCGAGCAGGCAGGCAGCGGCGCTCGAGCCGCCAGAGCGAGGGCAAGTCTGCGTCTCCTTGTCAAACCCTAGGCAGGGTTCTGAGGGAGTGGGGGCGGGCGCACGCTGATGGCGAGCTCCGAGAAGCTGCGGGGCAGGGGCAGGGCGAGTCAGCGGGGGGAGCCGACTCGGCAGCGCGCTGGGCGGCAGAGGGGGAGAGGGAGGCTCACTTGGAGACGACCATCAGGTAGGCCGAGAAGAAGAGGACCTGCGGGCAGCGGGCGGCAGTCAGCGGCGCTTCCTCGCCTTGCCGCTGCGAGCACAAGGGGCGCCTGCGTGAGCCGCCCAACCCCCTGCCGGCCTGCTCACCTGGATGTACAGGACGCCGCCCTGAAAAGTGTCGGTCGTCATGCGCGGCTTGATGTAGAGCGTGCCGGTCATAAAGGCGACCAGCGCGATCTGCACCCGCCAGGCTGTCAGCGCCTGCGCCTGTGCACGCACAGGAGAGCGGCCGGGGCAGCAGACGCGCGGGCGCCCAGCGCGCAAGGACAGGCCACTCTGGGAGCGGCTGCCGTCTGTCACAGCCTGGCAAATCCACAGCGCTGGGGACTGGCGGCGGGGGCGGTGCCTGGAAGAAGCGGAAGAAGAAGAGGAAGGCGTTGCGCTGCATCAGGCGGTACTCGCGCCGCAGGCACGCCTTGAAGGAGGCGGCCCAGGAGAGCGCGTAGCGCGTGTGCACCAGCGCCGCCCGGCCTGCGCGAGAACAGGCGGGCGTCAGCACTCTGCCAGTGCCACACTGCCCCCATCGTCTGGCGCTGCCACTGCCAGGACACGCAGCAGCATGCCTCGGGTGCTCAGCTGCACCGCCCCCACCAGTGGCCTGCCAAGCCAAGGGATCCGCGAGAGGCTGCGCACCCTGCTCCGTCCTGTCCGGGTGCCGCAGCTCGGCCAGCTTCTTGCCGACGAGGAAGTCGCGGAAGGCCTCCGCGAATTCGGGCACCGACACGAAGCGGTACGCGCGCCGCTTGCCCGACCAGAACTGCCGCTGGTCCTTGCGGCTCGTCACCTCCTGCACGGCGGCGCGGGCAGACAGACAGCAGCCTCAGCAATCCAGGGAGGGACAAGGAGTTCAGAAGCTCCCGACGCAGGCCAGTCAAAACAGAGCAGCGCGCGCAGCTGTAGGGCTGATGGAGCGAGAAAGTCTGAAGTGCAAAGGGCAGTGATTTGCCATCATGCAGCAGATGACAGCTGGCTCCCTGTACATAGCTGGAAAAGGGGAAGGAGCTTGCCTGCAGGAAGTCGGCCACGCCCTTGCGCTCGGGGCAGCGGAAGCCGAGCTCCTCGAAGAACTCGAGCACGTGCTCCCGGGGGCCATGGTACACGACCTGGCCTGCAGGCCACGCAGCAGGCAGGCCCCTGTGAAAACCAAGGGCCCAGCACTCGCCCATCATCTGAGGCTGCGCTGCTGGGGCGTGGGAGGCTGCGACTGCCGTCCCCGCACACCGCCCGCCTCCTGCTGCTCTGCATGGCGCCCGCAGAGCACAGCTGTCCCGCAGCCGCTGCCGCCTGCAGCCGTTAAGGGGCGGGGGGATGCTGCACCCTCGGCCAGCAGCATGACGTCGTCGAACAGCTCGAACGTCTCGGGCGGCGGCTGCAGCAGCGACACGAGCACGGTGGCCGAGCGCATCTGCACCAGGTTGCGCAGGCAGCGGACCAGCTGGTAGGTGGTGGACGAGTCGAGGCCCGTGGACACCTCGTCAGCGAAGAGCACCCGCTTGGGCGACACGATCATCTCGGCTGCAGGCACGCACAGTCGTGCCTTTGTCCGCTGTGATGGCGCAGTGCTGTCTGAAGCACTGCTGGCACGCCTGGCGGCTGCGACGCTGACAGGAGGAAGCTGCAGGAACGGATCGAGCAGCATGCATGCGGGGCACGAGGTAGGGATATCGACAGGCTGGGGGGCGGCGCGCCTGTGGTCACGCGCTTCTTCTGGCCGCCCGAGATGCCGCGCACCAGCTGGTCGCCGATCACCGTGTGTTCGCAGATCTGCGGCCACGGGCGGCGGCAGCATTAGTAGCTCAGTCGCAGCACAGTAGACCAGCCGACAGACTGCTGACTTGCGTGTTGGCGGACATACACAGTCACGTATCAGTCGTGCCAGCCTGCCGGGAAGCATGAAGCATGGCTGCAGTGGCGGGGCCCGGATCCAGGAGGCGGACCTCCAGGCCCATCATGCGCAGGATGTAGTCTGTCATCAGCGAGTGCTGCTTCCCGCGCAGGCTGGCCGCCTTTTGGAAGGCGTCCAGCTCCCAGTCGGGCTCGATGCCGGCCTCCCGCTCGCGCCGCCGCACCTCGCCCAGCTCCTCTGCGGGCGCGTTGCGGTGCAGGGCGGCTCACAGGCTGATGCTGCCGCCACCGCTGCTGCTGCTGCTGCACAGGGAGGAAGGGCGGACCAAAGCCGGCGCCCTGGCAGCGGGAGGCAAAGTCGAGCGTCTCGCGCACGCTGAGCTGCGCCAGGTGGTTGTCGTTCTGGTCTATGTAGGCGGCCGTGCGCTGCACCACGAACTCGTCAAAGGCGTAGCCGTTGTAGGTCACGCGGCCGTCCACCTGCGGCAGCAGGGAGGGTCGGGGCAGTGAGGGGGGGCTGTGTGGCGAGGGCCAGGGCGTCGCCTGCGTGGGAGGGCGGCCTGCCTTCAGGTTGGAGCCCTGCAGCTTGCCGGCCAGCGCCTTGAGCAGAGAGGACTTGCCCGAGCCGGGCGGCCTGCGGCAGCCACCAAGGTCGACAGACTGCAGGCTTGCAGCAGGAGAGGGGCGCAGCATTCTGACGGGCAGGGCCGCGCCCGAGTAGCAGTGTGAAGCGGCCGGGCTGCAGCCGGCCGCTGACGTTCTTCAGGATGTCGAACTTTTGCGGGTTGCGGCCGACCAGGTGCAGCAGGCGCAGGCCCGACTGCAGGCAGGCCAGCAGCGCTCAGACCGATCTTTTTTGCTCGGGGTCTGTGCAGCTTCCATCTGCTCTTTCGTCAGCAAGCAGGCGCTGCTCCGCGCCTCGGCAAGGTCGATGAAGTAGTTGGGAATGGAGGGCACGGCCCGCGTGGCCACGAATGCCTCCGCGCTGATGCTGAGGTCCTCGAAGACGACCTCCACAGCCGGCAGCTCCAGGCCCACCCTGCGCCCAGGCCATGCACCCGTTCTCCTCCACGCTCAGCACGGCTGCAGCAAAGCCGGCTGGCTGTACTGTCCTCCGCACCTCTGCAGCCGCGCCTTCACCTTCTGCAGCAGCACCTCGTTGTCCATGTCCTGCGTCTCCATGACCCGATCTAGCAGCTGCTTGCGCGCAGTGTGGTCTATGCCACGCGCACGCCGCAGGTCCAGCACGGTTGTGTCCTCCTCTCCGCCGTCCTGCCCGTCCTGAACCAGTATGGCCTGCATATGGCACGTACAAGCGGGTATGACTCTCCGTTCTCTGCCAGTGAGGCAATTGCGCCGTGCAGCTATTAGAGCGTGCTTGCATGCGCGATGCCTGTGCGGTGGGGGCCTGCCTTTTTAGAACGCATCTCCTGGCTCAGCTGCTGTCGCATGCGCTCCTCCTGCGCCTTGCGAGCCGCCTCCGGGCCCTCCGCCACCTGCAAGGCGTTCCAGGAGTAGGCGCTCCGTTTGGCGCAAAGAGTGTGCTAAAGGCCTTTGCCGCACAGACGCGGCTTGCGGCTCGTAGCCCCAGCTCTTCACGCAGCTATCATCGCAATCGATCGCAGGTGGAGAGGAGAGGTGCAGGTGTTTACATCGTGGAGCGCTTCCGCATCACTCCCCATGTTTGCGGCGCCCGAACTTTCAGGCTATGACGCGCGCATCGCTTTGGCTGACGCACAATATCGCGCTGCTGCCCACCTATCAGATCTGCCCGCTGTCCGCTGTTACCATCAAAAACCGCCACTGTCAGGATGAGTCATAGCCGCGGGTGGAGTCGAGTTGGTCCTTTACCCGTCTTCAAATCAGTTCGTCAAGCAGGCGCTCAGGCGCCGCACGGCAGCTTGCCCTCGAGCCAACAAACAAACAGGTCAACAAACAAACAGAGTTCCTCGCAACTCTCCCCTCGCAGCCCGCCGCTCACTTGGCCCGGTTGACGCCGAGCGTGCGCAGCCGCAGCGCCTGCAGCTTGATGAAGCCCGCCGCGTCCTTCTGGTCGTACAGGCCGCCGTCGTCCTCAAAGGAGGCGATCTTCTCGTCGTACAGGCTGTATGGCGACTTGCGGCCGACCACGCTCACGTTGCCCTGCAGCCCCACGCTCCGCTCAGGCCGCCGCCCGGCAGGAGCGGAGGCAGGTCGCATCAGCAAGAGTGCAAACGACGGCGTGCCTTGTAAAGCTTGAGCCGCACAGTGCCGCTGTTGAACTTCTGCGTCTCGTCGATGGCCGCCTGCAGCGCCCGGCGCTCGGGGCTGAACCACAGGCCGTTGTACACCAGCTCTGCGTACCTGCAGCCGGCAGACCGAGCCGTTTCATATCGACCCTTGACACGGCGCGGCAGGGCGCCTGCAGCAAGGGGGACCGGCGGGCGGACCGCGGCATGAGCTCGTCCTTCAGGTGCCCCTCCCCGCGGTCGAGCGTGAGGCTCTCCAGCGCGCGGCGCGCCGTCAGCAGGATCGTGCCGCCGGGCGTCTCGTACACGCCGCGGCTCTTCATGCCGACGAAGCGGCTCTCGACGATGTCGATGCGGCCGATGCCGTTCGCGCCCGCCACCTGGTTTGGGGCCAAGTTCTCGTCAGCCGCATGCCTGAGAGATGAGTTGCCAGCCAGCATCTGCCTGTACCTGCTCCACAAGGGCCAAGAGCGGCAGCAAGCCAGCGCGGCGGCGGCTGCTCTCCCTTCCAGGAAAGGGCACCAGCTGCAGACTGCAGACGGCGGCCCCAGGATGCGCTCCGATCCCGCACCTTGTTCAGCTGCGCCAGCAGCGTGGCGGGCGAGAGCTGGACGCCGTCGATGGCGACCGGGTCGCCCTGCTCGAACTCGAGCTCCAGGTAGGTCGGCCGGTCGGGCGCCTGCTCGGGCGAGACGGAGCGCGTGAACATGTCCTCGCTCGGCTCCACCCACGGGTCCTCCAGCGCGTTGCTGCCGGCCAGCCGCACGCCCTTTCAGTCACCCCGCCTGGCGGGCTGTGCGCACCGGGGGCAGCCCAGACTCGTCTCTGAGGAGAGGCAAAGCAGACTCTGGCCTGTGCCACGCCTGGCGAGGGGCATGCCAGGGTGCAAGCACGGGAGCTTGACACAGGGGAGGGGGCGGTGGCTCGGCACTGCGGCGGCCGCACCCCTCGTACGAGATGTGCAGCAGGTTGGCGTCCATCGAGAAGGGCGGCTCGCCGCGCTTGGAGCTGGGCACCGCGATGCCGCGCGACTCGGCGTACTGGATGAGCGTCGAGCGGCTGGTCAGGTCCCACTCGCGCCAGGGCGAGATTACCTTGATGTCCGGCTTGAGCCCGTAGTAGCTGCAGTTTGCCGGGGAGGGGGCGCCGTCAGGCCCTGGCCAGGCTGCCAGGCGGCCAAGGCGGCGGTCCAAAGAGAGACAGCCGCGAGCAGACATCAGGCCGCGCTGCTGCCGGGCGTGAGTCAACGAGCCGGTGGCTTCTGGGCCGACAAGGGGCCGCACCCGAGCTCGAAGCGGACTTGGTCGTTGCCCTTGCCGGTGGCGCCGTGCGACACAGCGTCCGCGCCCGTCTGCTGCGCGATCTCGATCTGGCGCTTGGCGATCAGCGGCCGGGCGATGGAGGTGCCCAGCAGGTAGACGCCCTCGTACAGCGAGTTGGCCCTGCGGGTGTGCGCTCCTGCCAGTCGGGAGGGGGGTCCTGGCAACGCATGCATGATTGGCTGCAGTGTTGGGTGCCGGCGGGAAAAGGGCCCCGGACCGGAACATGGGGAACACATAGTCCCGCACAAACTCCTCCCGCAGATCGTCGATGAAGATCTCCTTCACGCCCATCGCCTCGGCCTTGCCGCGCACGGGGCCCAGCTCCTCGCCCTGCAGCGGCCGGCTGCTGCACGCCGCCTCCGAGGCTGTAGAACAGGCGCAGGCAGAGGCGGCACGGGAGGGGAGGGACGAACCTGGCCCAGGTCGGCGGTGAAGGTGACGACCTCACAGTCGTACGTCTCCTGCAGCCACTTGAGGATGACGGAGGTGTCCAGGCCGCCGCTGTACGCCAGCACCACCTTGTTCACTTTCTTGCCGCCGGGGCCCGCCGCCGCGCAGACCTGCAGCTCCCGCCGCTGCCGCACGCAGCGCTGGGCGGCCGCATGCCGGCGGGCGGGCGGGCAGCCAGCAGGCAGCCGCGCCTGCAGCCTTGCACCTGCGTCTGCGCCAGTGCACCAAGGCGAGTCGGCTGGCGGCTACCAGGTGGGTTGTGAGGCAGGCGATCAGGGATGAGCATCGGCAGCCGAGCTCATCCGCGGGTTGCAGGGCACAGCAATCGATCCAGCGCGCGCAGGCAGGCAGCGCCGCCAGAGACAGTTAGGTCGCCGCATGGATGCTTGCGGCCAAAGGCCCTCGTGCGCGCATAGCGAGCGAAAGGATAGGACTGCTCCTCAACTGCGCGTTGCTGCTGCATTTCTAGCAAAAGGCGACCGCCAGCCGCACACGCGGCCTATAGCGGCGCGTAGGTCACGCTTGCATGCGCAACGCGTGAGGCGCCGCTCGAATTGCACAGCGCTCTGTGCAGCTAGAGTGGTTTTGTCGGCTCATGCTCGCATCGATGCCAAAACGTCATCGGTCGTCGTGCTCGGCGCATGCGACGGACCGCAGGATTACAAAGGCGAAGGATGGAGAGGCTCACCTATGGGGATCATTCTCACTATCACACGCAAGCTGCCTTCAGTAGATGGAAATGAATGCGAGGACAGCGAGGGAGGCGAGTCACATGGTGGCCCCCCCCCCTCATACAGTACCTGCCTGCCGCAGCCTGTCGCAGCAGTTCCTGCGTGGCGTGCCCTCTTGCACACCGGGTGCTCCTCACCCCTACCCGCAGGCCGCGCAGGTCAAGTTTACATCAGGGTGTCTCCAGCTTGTCTCCAGCTCCTCTATCAGCGTTTTGGCTCAAGTCGTCAAGCAGCTCCTCCGCGGAGCCCAACTGCGGCTTCAAAATTAGCCACCTCACGTCACGCCCGCCTTCACAGCGTCACGCCCGCCTTGAGCTCCCACTCTGGAGTCGTGCGAGCCCAGATTGCATAGCCTCCTCCTCGGCCGCGGGCGCACGCGATCTGGTCGTCCACGTAGAAAAACAGAAAAAATGGACCAGCCTTGCCGCCCCTGCAACCGCAGTTCAATTATCAGCGCCTCGAGAGGAGTGCCTCAAGAGGTTTTGAGAAAGACAGGAAAAAGGGGGGAGGGCTGCGCACTTCTTGGCAGAGGGGATGCCAAACGGCAGCCAGGCGGGGCCGATGCGCAGCCGCAGCTGCGTGAAATCAAAGCTCAGCTTCTTGTTCTTCTGCTCGTACTCGTACGGCCCCTTGAAGGCGAGCGCCGCGATCCAGCCGAGATAGACTCCATTCTCGATGGTCCCTCCGCTGCCGTCCCTCTGCTCCCATCGCTGCACGGCTGTGAGCGGGAAGTAGAAGCCGCCGCCCTGCCCCGTCTTGGCGCCCGTCTTGACGTCCTCAGCAGGCGCAGTGAACACCAGTTTCCACCGCTTGCCGCCAGGCTCGCCACCCAGCCGCTCGCCCCAAGCCTCGTCCTGTGCAGCAGCAAAGCCGGTCTTGAAAATCAATTCTTCATGCGCACCCAACTGCCAAGGCGGCTCGAGAAAGCACCGGCAGCTTTGCCCACCCAACTGCCAAGGCGGCTCGAGAAAGCACCGGCAGCTTTGCCTTCTCCAGCGTCCAGAGGGCCCGGAACACGTCAGCCTTGGGCACGGCTGACGTCTCCGCTGCGCGCACTAGCAGGGCGGCTGCAGCCTCCACCGGCGAGTCTGCAGCTTTCTGCACGCTATCGGCGGCCGCTGCCTCAAGTTTCTGCATTCAAGTCGTAATCAGTGGCAGCAGAGCGACTGGCAAGAGCGGCAGAGCGATAGCAATGAGCAGTCATGTCCCAAAGCACAGTGGCACGAGCAGAACTCACCAAAGAGCGCGCTCGCCGCGCCACGCGCGCATGGGCATGCCGGGCGAAAGGACAAGGCCGGGTGTTGGTGCCGCTTAGGCCGCCAACCGGGCCCTGGGCCAGCGCACGGGCGCCTAGGTGCTGTGTGAGCATGGTGTTTGGCTGGGAGGCGATCGAGGAATTGGTTGTTCCAACCTTCCTCGTTTCGGCTTTGCGCTTCAATCTTCAATGGCAGATTCACGCAGCCATGGAGCCCCCGAGCAAGAAGAATGTGTTCGAGGGGATGTCCACGCTGCGCGAGGCGGAGCGCGTGCGGCAGCCGCCCAGCGAGCAGGCAAAGGCACTACAGGCGTACCTGAAAAAGTACACCGACGGCGGCGATGCGGGTGGGTGGGACACCTGGATTGAGAGGCTCTGGGGGAAGCAGTGTGCCGGCCGGTCTGCCGCAGGCGGCCGAGCAGCATGGCATTCTTGTCGATGCCAACAGCAATCTGACGGCCACTCGCTCCTGCAGGTGGCGCCCCGAAGAAGAAGCGCAAGAAAAAGCCCGCCGCGTCTGGCCACGCAATCCGGATTGTAGACGAGGACGCTAGTGGCTTCAAAGCCATCACTGCTGCTCCTAAGAAGGCGGAGGCAGGGGAGGCGAGCGACGAGGGTGAGCGCAGCAGCTACCTTTGACTCAGGGCATAACAGGCAGTGCGTGTTGCTCTCAACTCGTCGGAACGCGTCTGGATGCCTGTGCCTCTGCGTGCAGATGCGCCGGTGGTCGCCAACCCGGAGGAGGCTGAGCTGTACAAATGGCTGGCGGAGAAGGTGCGGACCGCAGGCGCCCTTCCACCGCAGCCAACAGCAGGCCGCACATGCGGCTGCCTCAATTAACACTGCTGCTGCCGCCAGGAGCGGACGGGGGCGGCCATGCAGAACTGGACGTCAGCTGACGGCGAGGAGCAGGCCGAGCGGCAGCAGCAGGCCAGGGGGTCTGGGCGGAAGCGGCAGCGCCACGACAGCCCGGATGCCTCTCCTCCCAGACGGCAGCGCCACGACAGCCCGGATGCTTCGCCGCCGCGGAGGCAGCGGCATGACAGCCCGGATGCCTCTCTTCCTAGGCGGCAGCGGCACGACAGTCCCGATGCATCCCCGCCACGGAGGCAGCGGCACGACAGCCCGGACGCCTCTCCTCCGAGGAGGGGCCGGGAGAGCAGCTCAGACGCTTCCCCGCCCAGGCGGCCGCCAGGGGGCGGCGGCAGCGCTCCAGAGCCTGCTGTGCAGGCGAAGAAGATCGCAGCAGGCAGCGCGCCACCTCAACGCCGCCTCCCTGCTCCTGACCCAGCCCCAGCATGGGCGCGGCATGACGAGAGTAGCTGCCGCCGCAGGCATGGTCACTGGCGCCGCGCTCACGGCCCAGCTGGAGCAGAAGAAGGCTGCCGAGCGGCAGCGCTTTGCCCAGCTCGAGGCGCGCCGCCGGCCGCTGGCCCCGCCTGCCCACTGCACGGCCTGCTGCAGGCAAGGGGGTGGCTGAGGCGCCTGGGCGCGCGGCTGCCGCAGTCGCAGCACGCCTCGCGGCACGCGGAGACGGTGTTCCGAGACAAGGAGACCGGCCGCCGCATGAGCAAGGAGGAGTACGAGGCGGCGCAGAAGCAGGCGGCCGACAAGAAGAAGGCGCAGTACGAAAAGCCCGAGTGGGGCGGCGGCCTGCGGCAGGCGCTGCCCCTCCTCTCGCCCCTTCCCCTTCCCGCCATACAAGCGCACCTTCTCAGTCTGCGAGCTGAGGGTCGGCTGATTGGGGTGCGTGGCTGCAGATCCGGGAGCGGGAGGAGCAGGCGGCGGCGCTGCAGCAGGAGGCCGCCCGGCCGTTCGCCCGCACGCTGGCAGACGTGGACCAGGACCTGGGCCTGAAGGGTGCTTCCCCTCCCTGCTGCCCGTTGCCTGCCTCCGCGCATGCATGCCCTTCGCAGTCTGACCGGCAATGCGGGCGTGCACGCAGATGTGGTGCGCTTTGGCGACCCGATGGCGCACCTGGTCAAGCAAAAGGCGGCCGCGCCGCCGCCGCCCGTCATCCCGGAGCGCCTCGCTCGCCAGATGCGCAGGTCGGGCTTCGTCGTGCCGCAGGCGCGCCCCCATGCTGCCCCCCTCCCAGCCCAGGCCCATGTGAGGATCGGCCACAGCCAGGGCCGCTCAGCGCTCCTGCATGCGGAAGAGTGCCTGCCTGCACAGGACGCGGTGTTGAGAAAAGGTGCATGTGCTGCCTGGCGGCAGGAGGTGCCCAGCCACAGCTGGCTCAAGCGCAAGCTGGGCCCGCCGCCCAACCGGTACGGCATCAAGCCGGGCCGCCACTGGGACGGCGTCGACCGCAGCACCGGCTTTGAGCGCGAGCTGTTCAAGCAGCAGGCGGCGCGCAAAGCGCTGGAGAGCGAGGCCCGCATGTGGTCGCAGTCCGACATGTGAGCGGCGCCCGAGCCAGGGCGCGCTGAGCGCCGAGCTCTGCCTGCTGTCGGCTGCGATGGCTCCTGGCCGGTGCCTCTTTTTGAGCGCGGGTGTCGAGAAGCATTGCTGTTTTTCTCCTGGCCAACTCCAGCTTCCGTCTCTCATCTGGATGTGTTCAGTCCCGCGCAGGGACGTCAGTGTAACAGCGCCGGCTCCGGCGCGCCCTCAAAGCACCAGGCTGCCGCTGGTACAGGCGGCGAACTCACGAAGCACAATGGGCCAAGCACGCCCGTCCATACTGCACATGCTGCGGCTCGCGCCCCGCTGCCTAGCTGCCCCCCTTGATGACCTTGAAGTACAGGACGAGCGCGATGGCGGCGACCAGCAGGCCGATGATGCCAAACATGATCAGCTTATTGGTCAGCACCCGGCGCGACATGGAGGCTAGCGTGCGACGTGCGCGCGCGATGTTGTCGTCGGCACCGTGCAGAACGTCGCGCGAATGGACGATGGTCTCGCGCTGCCGGTGCAGGTCCTGCAGGATGCTCACGCCCAGCTCCTGCAGTCCGCGCCACAGCCGCCATCAGGCACTGGCCAGAGCGCGCTGCTGCGGCGCCGTGTGTGGTGCGGCGCTCGCAGGCGCACACCTGGCAGGCTCACCCCCGCCGCCAGGGCCACCAGGAGGACATGTCCCTCAGGATCCCTTGCGAGCGCTGCACGTCGGCATCGGCGCCCCGCAGGGCCGCCTGCGACCGCTGGATGCTCTCGCGCTGCCGCTGCAGGTCCTCCAGAATGGATGCCCCCGTCGCCTGCCCCCCATGCCCGCCGGCGCTGAGCGCCCGCCGCTGCTTGTGCGGAGCTGTGCACGCATCCGAGATGGGCCAGCCCGCAAGCCCCACCTCTGTTTCCAGCAGCTGCTGTCGGCCCTGCGTGATGCGGTCTCCCGTGCGCGCCAGCCGCTCCGTCGACTTGAGCATGCGCTCCCGCTGCCCGCTGCTGGTCGCACTATAGTCGCCGTCGCCCAGCCCCAGCTCTGCGCGGGCGGCCGCCCCTCCCGAGCTGGCTGTGCTCGCGGCTTTCACCTGGTCACAGCCGACAGGGTCAGCAAACACGCTGCGGAGCGCTCAAGCCCCAGCATGCGAGGTCGGCTGCGGCCCACCTCTTGCCGCAGTTTGGCTAGGTCGGCCTTATAATCCCGCACTTTGCCCAGCAGCTGGTTGGACGTGGAGGGCGCCAGGCTGCGCGCTTCCATGTCCAGGCTCTTCAACTGCACGCCAGCGGTTCATGGGCTCGATTTCGGACGCCTTCGTGCCAGCACGAGCAGGTGGGCACAGGGCACAGCGGGACATTTCTGAAGACGCACGATTCGCTCCGCCTCCTTCAGCTCCGCCTCTGCCGCCTGGACCTTGGCTCTCCGCTGCTCTGTGAGATAACCGAGTTGACGTCAGCGCGCCCGTCTCGCATTCCAGGTCCGCGACAGCACACATCAGGCCTTGCGGGATGGCCAAGACGCGGTGCCGCACCTCCGCTGAGCGCGGAGATCTTCTGAATGCTGTTCGCGACCTCTGTCGCCTTGGCGCAGTATTCATCGTCATACTGGTTGAACAACGCCAGCTGGCCCGAGCTGACGACCATCCCCGATGCCGCCTGGGAGCTCGAAGTCGTTTGCGAGCCTGGGCTCAACCTTACAGGCTCGTACAGCAAACAGCAAAGTGTAGCTGCGACAAATCTACTGGCACCTGAGCTGGTGAATTTGTGAGGAAGGTTGCAAGGGTGGAAGCCTGGCTGCCTGCCTGCCATGGATGTTCCCCACCACCACGATGTTCGCCACCACCACGTCCGTCTCATTACACAGACGGCGGGCGTCACAGTTGCTTTCAGCTAGGGCACTCACCGCCCGGCCACCTCTTCAGGCAAGGCACTCACCGCCCGCAAGCCAACAGCCAAGCCACCGCAGTATTCGCCGCCGCCGCCGACTTGCCTCAACAGCGCAGGCATCTTCAAGGAAAATACTGCATGCATCACCAGGGAGGGAAGGGAAGTGGAGGAAATAAGGGCTTCGGAATCGCTGTCAGTACTTGATCCGCACAGGCTTGGCGGCCGCCTTGCCGTCCGGCGAGGCCGAGCCCTTGGTGGAGGCGGAGGCGGAGCGCCCGGTGACAGCGCCGCTGCCGGCCCGCCCGGGGCTGGGCTCGCCCGCCGGCAGGAAGTGCGCCGTGCTCTGCGTCGCCCAGGCGGCCGTGCGGTCCCTGCACACAGCTCCAGGGCAGCAGCGTGTCAGGCGCGCCCGGCACTGGCCGCGCTCCCAGACTGAGGCGGGGCGCTGGCAAGCACCTGGCGGTCGAGAAGCTCTCAAACTGCCTCTGCAGCGCGTTGACGTGGCTCTCCAGCAGCCCCGCCTCGAAGCGGCGCTGCCGCGCGGAGCTGCCCTGGCAGGCGGCGATCTCCGGGTCGGACGCCAGGTCCCGGCTGGGCGACTGCGCCGGCGACTTGGCGCCCAGGTAGGCCTTGAGCGCGGGGAAGGCGGGGCGCAGCGAGTCCACCACCAGCGCCGGCGGCCTGGCCGACGACTGTGCGGCTGAGAGGGGGGGGGGGCGCTGTCAGCCGGCTGCTGAAGAACCCCGGCTGCACACAGGACAGCCTGCAAAGGCAAGGGGCGCAGCGCACCGGGGCTTGGCTGCGCAAGCTGAAGCTGACTGTCCGCAGCGCAGGGGCCCGGCCCGTCCGCCTGCTGCAGCACACAGGAGGCATCAAGACCTGGAAGCTCACAGCCTGGCCGCGGGAGCGACACAGTGACTGCACGCGCACCTGCGCAGCGCCAGGCTCCTCCTGCCCGCCGGCCGCCGCCTGCCCGCCCTTGCCCCTGCCGGCGACGGGCACCGCCCGGTCCGGGTCGCAGCGCACGCGGCCGAAGGGGGTGGTCGCGCGCTGCCCCAGGCGCAGCTGCAGCCGCGCCTCCTGCAGGTTGGCGCTGCCGTGGCTGGCTGGCGACTCCAACCGCTGCGGCCGCGGCTCGGGCGCGGGGGAGCGCAGGGACTCGGCCCAGCGGGTTGCCGTCAGCGAGGTGGACTCCGGCTCCCACCGCGCCTCCTCCTGCGGCCTGCAGCGCGGCACCAAGCCCGGCAGTCAGCCCTGCAGGGGGGCTGCGGCTCGCAGCTCGGCCGCCTTTCCACCGCTGGCAGACGCGCCACCTGTCCGCCGCCGGCCGCGGCTCGGAGCCGGGGGCCGCCAGCTTGCGCATGATGAAGGGCACCGCCTCGCTCGTGCCGACCACCGAGTCCGGGCCGGGGCTGGCCAGGCCGGCCGCGCGCTCGTAGGCCGCCGCCTGCGGCAGCCGCCGCCGCGCGGGGCCGCTGTCGCGCTGCCGCTCCCTGCGGCAGGGCGGGCCCCACCGTGTCGGGCGACGGAGCGCGGCCGCCAGCAGAGGTGCTCTCCCGGCTGGCGGAGCGCTGCAGGGCTGGAGGCGGAGAGGGGCGCACCGCGAGGGCGGGCGCGCCGGCAGGCGGTCGAGCGAATGCGCCAGCGACTGGTAGTTGGCCCGCAGGAAGTCGAGCTCCTCGTCCGTCATGCGCCGCCGCCCGGCGCTGGGCGTGCGGCTGCGGTCCGGCCGCGGGCTGAGCCGCGCGGCCGGGCTGGCCTGGAAGCTGAACTCCCGCGGCTCCGCCTCGGCAGCCGCCGCGGGCTGGGGGCCCTGCTCCGCCGTGGCCCTGGGCGGCAGGCTGCCTGTCGCGCCTGTGAGGCAGGCGACGCCGTCATTGCGGGCCAAGTTCTGGCAACGCAGCGTCGGCAGCATGCAGGCATTTCATTTGTTCCCTGGGGCAGCCATGCTGTGGGCGGTGGCGCCTGCGCTGCTTGGCGGGGGAGCGCGCCTGCCCGGGCGCCGGGCGACAGCTGCAGCGCCGGCCGCTCAGCCGCCGCGCGCGCAGACAGAGAGGGCGCGGTCATCGACGGCAGCCGGTTGTAGCTCAGCGTTTGCACCGCGCCGCTGTCGGTCACCCGCCGCCCGGGCTCCCCGCCCGGCGCCGGCCGGCCCGCCCTGGGCGCGCCGTCGCTGCGCCGCTTGAACAGCGACCTGAAGAAGCCCTCCTTGGCCCGGGGCTCCTTTGCTGCTGCAGGCGGTGGCGGCTGCGTCCTGACGGGCGGCGGCCGCGGCGGGCTGGCGGCCCGCTCGGCCTGCGCGGGCGCCGACGGCTGCTGCGGCCGCTGGTTGTCGGGCGAGCTGGCCGCCCTCTGGACCTGCGAACAGCATCTGTCTCGGCCGCTGCAAGCGTCATGAGGCGTGTGCTGGAACCATGATCAAAGGGGAAGGGAGGGGCACCAGGGGCTGGGCGGAGGCTGGGCTGGCCTCCTGCTGCCGGCCGACTGCCGGCGCGGCTGCCAGCGTCCGCGGCGGGCCAGGCTCTGGGCCCGGGTGGGAGGCGCCCGGCTGCACCGGGAAGTCCGAGAAGGGCACCTTGGCCGCCTTCCAGTCCAGCCGCTTGGGGCGCGGCATCAGCGTCACCTGGCGCGGGCTCACCGCGCCGATCAGGTTGCCCTGCAGGGACTCGATCGACCGCAGCGGCCCCTGCAGGCGGGCGCTGCCTCGTGTCACAGCTGTGCCGCTGTTTTGCTCGCTGCAAAGTCCAGCATACAAGCGCTGAGCAACCGTTCGGCAGAGACGGGGACTTGGGAGGACGCGCCTCGGCCTGCTCGCCGGGCGGGATGCCCCGGATCGGCAGCTTGCTGGGCACCCAGCTGGGGACCAGCAGGCTCTTGACGGCCTGCTCCGGGCTCACCCACCCGCCGTCTGCGCCGCCGCCGTCGGCGCCTCCTGCCCCGGACGCCTCGCTCTGCGAGTCCGCCTCAGCCGGCTCGGCCTGGACTGTGTCAGCCGCCTCCTGCCGGCGGACCGGCTCAGCAACTGGAAGCTGCGCCGCTGCTGTGGTGCTGCTGGCCGGCGCCTGGATGGGCTGTGCAGGCTCCTGGAGCCCAGAGAGCGAAGCGTCAGCACCACGCTTGCAACCAATGTCCCTTGCTGATGAGAAAACGAGCTCGCCAAGTGGTCACCTGCGCAGGCACGCGGATGGGCGGCGGCGGCAGCCTGGTTGCCTGTGCCCTGGCGCACTGCGGCGCTGCTGCCGCTGCCCCCCCGGCAGCCGGACTGCAGCAGGTGCCGAGTCTCAGCAGAGGGATGCAGCCAGGCTTGCCAGCAAGGCGCGCGGCAGCTTCAGGAAAGGGGCGCAAGCACCACAGGCAGCGAGAGGCGGCAGACCTCTTTGGCGGGCGGGGGATGGCGCTGGCGACGCTGGCGGCCCGGCCGCTGAGCTGCGGCACGCTGGCCGCCACGGTCGGCACCGAGGCCTGCTGCGGCAGGGGCGGCCGCTGCGCCGTGGCTGCGGCGGGGACGCGCGGCTGCGAGGGGGAGACGGAGAAGCTGCGCCGCCGGAAGAGGCCGGCCAGCTTGCTGAAACTGTCCTTGCTCTTGGCCGGGCGCTCAGCCTTGGGGGACACCAGCTCCGACTGCATCCTCAGGGGTCCCTGCGGCAGGCCACCGCAAACCCAGGTGTGGCTGCCCTGCTCGCAAGCCAACGCTGCAGCGCGCAGCAGTGATCGGGGTGCGAGGTGCTTACCTCGAGCGTGGCCGGAGGAATGGCGGCAGCCTTGCCGGCGCTGCCCTTAGAGGAGCCCCACAGCTTCTTCAGAAGGCTCTTTTTGGGCTTGCTGTCCGGCAGCGGCAGTGAGATGGCGGCTGCGGGCCTGGCCGGGGCGCTGGGCCCGGCCTGCGGCGCCTCTGTCGCCGCCGGCGCTGCTGCTGAATGCTGCGCCTGAGGGTGAGCAGCCCCCACAGCCGCGGGAGCAGCAGGGACCTCCTCGGCCGCCTCCGGCGTCGGCTGCGGCCTGGGGCCAGCAGCGGGGGCAGCCGGCGCCGCTGCAACCTCCGTTGCCTTGCCCACCTCCGCGCTGAGCGCCCCAGTCACACGCTCGGCTGCCTCCAGAGGGGCCCCGGCGACGGCCTGCGCCCCGCGTCAGCACTCAGAGCACCGCTCCGCCCCGCCTGCCTGCACGTGTCAGACGCAAACGGTACCAGGCATGCACTTACGGGCTCGTTGGAGGCAGCCGCCTCGTTCTCCTTGCGGCCGCTGGCAGCCTCCAGCTCCTGCCAGGCGGCCTCCAGGTTGCGCAGCTTGCGGTTGAGCGTGCCGCCCTCCACGGACTTGCGGTGCACGCCCCGGCCGGCCCTGGTCGCCTGCAGCACGCAGCGGCATGCTCAGCCATGCGCCACAGCGGACAGCCGCCACACAAAGCTCCCGGCAGTGACCTCTGGGCTTGGGCGGTTGCGTCACCTGGCTGGGCTGCTGCTGCTTCCCCATGGACTGAGCCTCGGGCACCTCAGCCTCGGCAGGCTGGCTGCTAGGGCCTGCAGTGACTGGCGCGGCGGCGGCCGCATCCTCGCCCACCGGCTTGGCTCCAGCCATCCGCGTAGGCTGGCTCCTGAACTGCTGGCGGGGCGCCGGGGCGTCCTGCTGAGCAACGAGTACGCTGCATTCAGTGGTGTTGCTCGCAAGCAACAGGCACGCCGTTGGTGGCATTCGGGCAGAGCAAATGCAGCACAAGCTCAGCAGCAGGACCCCACAAGCAACGGCCAGGCTGCGGGGGCCTGGGGTACCTTGGAAGGCGCCTCCTCATCCTCAAAGTCAGAGATCTCCACCTCTTCCTGTGGCCCACTGGCGGGCTGCTCACCAACCCGCGGCTGGCTGGCCGCGCGCAGCAGGCTGGGCGCCAGGCCACGGGCCGGCCGCTGCAGCGGCGGCCCGGGGATGCGTGTCTGCACGCGGGCGCGCTCCGGGGCCTGTGGGGAGATGGAGTCGCGCAGCGCCCCGATGGAGCATCGCAACTTCTTGATCAGCAGCTGCAGGTCGCGAGGGCTGTGACCGAGAGCATCGCCCAGGCTGGCCGTGTCACCACTGGCAGAAAGCGGCCCCGCCTCCCGCTCATCCTCATCCACCCTGCAGGCGAGCTCCCGTCACTTCCTGGCCGAGCAGAGGCTGCGAGTTGCCTGGAGTTGAACAGCATGGCCGAGGCTGGCACCTGGCACAGGAGCCCGAGGGCTGGCCCAGCTCGTGCCCCAGGAAGCTCTGCGGCGCGCGGCCGGCGCGGATGAGCGGCGAACCGTCCTGCTCCTGCGCTTTGGGTGAGGCGAAGGGGTCGGCTGCCCAGGAGGGCGGGGTGCGGTGCGCCGGGAAGGGCAGAGCGCCGGGTGCGGTCGGCTGCCGGTCCAGCCGGTCAGAGTGGAACTTCTCGAGGAAGTCCTGGGACCTGCAAGGGTGGCAAGCATCCTCTTGGTCTCAGCTTCACTGAAGCGCACCTCACCAGCTCACCCATGGGACCAACGAGCAGCACTGGCAAGTGACTTTGCTTGTCCCTGTGCCAAGCAGCCGGGTGCAAATTGAGGGCCGCACCCTGCCGTCGGGTGTGAGAGGCTGGACATTTTGGAGACTGTGCGGTCCAGCGTTGAGCTCTGCGGGCTTAGCAGCTTGCTCGAGCCGCCGAGGCCAGCATCAGCAGGCGTGACACCCACGCTGCTGGGCGCGGCGCTGCCGCCCGACTTGAAGCTGTACAGCGACGTCTGCCGACCCACGTTGCCGGCCATGGTGCCAGCTCCTCACCTCTCAAAAAAGTTCAGTTGCTTTGCATCCGCTCTGTGGCGCCTACCCAGAGCTATCGGTCAGCTGCTATGGCACTCCTGCGATGGACGGCAGCACCGTGTGACCACCTAGCGCCACCGCGCGGGCGTGCATGGTGCTATATACCCGCTCTGCCGCGAATGGCGGCCCAGTCGGCCAGATCGCGAGAGGCGCACCGTCCCGTCGTTGGAGGCAACCAAACACGTGCAGCTCGTGCGTGCCAACTGCCCGCCTGCCGCTCCTCCTGCAACAACGGTGGCCCGCGGTCGCTCACTTCCACGTGGCCGGCCAATGCAGCCGCTGCGCGCGCGGAGATTCACCATTCACACTTATTACTGGACATATGCAGTGCGTCTTGGTGCCTTAGCGCACCTGAAGAGGTCCAGCAGCAGGATGCACACGATTATTTTTTGTTTCTTGCCACTACAATAACAGCGCTTGTCGAACGCGTACAGCAGTAGGTCCGCTCTGTCAGGGGCACAGCAGCCGCTCTGCGCGGCCGCCCGCGGAGGTTGCTGTTTTTTCGCGTTTCGCGTGACTTTTTTTTTGATGAGGTTACAGCTTGTTGGCCCAGGCTGGCAGCTGGTGCCAGGTGCCAGCTTGCAGACACTGGGTGGTCCCGACCTAGCGCATGAAATGGTGATGAGATTTGTCCTACAACTGCACGCTTCAGCCACACTCTCACTGCCTGGAACTGGCGGTCAGCTGCACGGCGCCGCCGTCGCCCGCCTTCTTGGCCGAAACCGGAGTCTCCCCCTGGAAGGCTGAGCGGCTGGCGGCCCTGTGCATGGGGCTCGCCGCCTTGACGGTGTTGACGAGCTTGTTGTACATCTGCTGCACGCGGCCAAAAGGCGTGCGTGGCGTCTGAGGCGTGGGCTCCAGCTCTGCCATCTGCGGGGAAGCGCGGAAGCCTTGAGTTCCTCTCCAGACCGAGAGAATAGGTAAAACAAGGGCAGGCAGGCATCATGCAAGCATGCTTCCCGAGCTCCTGCTCACAGAGCACTGGCCGTACGAGCCGGGCCTGAGACGGCGGGACAAGGGGGCCGCACCATGCCCGACTTGCGGCGCCACTCCAGCAGGACGCAGGGGACGGCCAGGAGCATGACGAGCACGATGGCACCGATCGCTATGATGACCTCGATCTCAACGACCGTCAGGCTGCTGTGGTCCAGGCAGAAGGAGCCGAACTTGTTGATGCAGGCGGCGCCGGTGTTGAGCGCCAGCTTGGGGTTGACTGCCGTGATGCTCAGCAGGCTGAGGCCCCAGTTGGGCTGGCCGTAGCTCGCGATGGCAGACTGCAGGCACGCAGGAGTTACGAACCCATGCAACGGCAGCGCAGACAGCGCAGCAGAGGCAAAAGGCACGGTGCAGAGTGCCCCACCACCAGCAGGCTGTTGCTCACGACGGACTGCATCTCAGCCAGCGTCGCCGGCACGGCCGTGCTGCTGCTGCAGTTGGCCTGCAGCGTGACGGAGGCGACGTTGTACAGCTGGCCCGAGGCGGCAGCCGCCTCGGAGGCGTCGCTGGGCGCGGCTGCCAGCCGCCTGCGCGGCCCCTGCAGCAGACGCGCCGCGTTCCCAGCCGTCAGCGACCGCCCTGGCAGCAGTGAGACCGGGCCAGGCGGGCCTGGCTCCTGCTCACACCTGCTCAGCGCCTGCATGGAGGAGCCGGCGGCGGGAGTTGGCCGAGCTGGTGACGTAGCGGATCTGCAGGTCCTGCAGGCTGACGCTCGTCAGCACGGACGCCATCGCGCGCAGCAGCACTGTCTGCTGCGGGATGACGAACGGCGTGACGCCCGGCCCAGCCACCCGGATGACGACCTGCGGCGGGTGCAGGCAGCTTGTCAGCCATGCTTGCCAGGGGTAGGGACAAGGGCTGTGCCTCCCGCTCAGGAAGCAACGCTGTGCGCTGGTGGCGCCAGCCGGTGAACTATTGCTGCACATTCAGCAGGGGTGAAAAGTGAAGGAGGGCCGCACATCCACAGCGGTGATGTCTGGGGCGACGCTGCCACCGCCCGTGCTCGGCGCAGGCGCTGAGTTGGGCAGGATGGTCTGGTTGGCGGGCAGCGCGGGCACGAGCTTGGAGGGGTCGATCACGATCTTCAAAGGCGGCGGCGGCGGCGCGACCGCACGCCGAGTCGGCGTGGGCGTCAGCCGCGGCAGCGGCGTGATGACCGGGGTCGCAGCCGGCGCAGCTGCTGTCGCTGCTGCCTGCCGGAGAGCATGTTGGGGCGGTCAGTCCTGCATTTGCGCAAGCACTAGCACGACCCAAGCACCCGCACGCGGTTTAACCACGCACCGTGGTGGCTGCTGCGGTCGTAGCGGCGGCAGTCGCCGTGGCCGCGGGTGTTGCTGCGGGCGTGGCGGCGGGTGTCGCCGTCGGAGTGGCAGTCGGCGTGGTCGCTGCAGCACAGCTCCTTGCTCAATGGTGATTTCTTGCAGGCGCCAGAACGCTGAAAGCCAAGGCTGAAGAAAAGCTTGCTCGATATCACTGTTGGCGTGGCCGCCGGGGTCGCTGTCGGTGTGGCTCCCCCAGCAAGGCCGGTGAACAGCGCGCCAAGGGCATTCGTGTTCTGGCCTGCAGCCAGCGTGAGGTGTGCTCTTGGTGTTTCTTTGGCTGGAACATGCGTTCGGGGAAGAACTCTTGCCAAGAAGGCGCAGCCTCGCACCATTGGTAGGCACGGCGACGAGGAGCAGCGCCACGGCCGCGAGCGCAGTCGGAGCTGCCCAGCCGGGCCGCTGCCGACGGTGCATGGTCTTCTCTGCCTGCACTGACACGAGCAGTGTGTCACCAGCGCTCCCCGGACCCCGGACCGGTGCCACAGCAAGCGCACGTCGGCTTGGCGCTGGTAGCACCGAGGAGGGGAACGACCTGTTCGTCGGAGGGGGCCTGGTGACCGCGTGCGTGCCAAGGACCCTTGCACCCTGACTCGGCTCGCGCCTTCTTATTCAAGCCAGGGTATCCTGCGGCAACATGCACGGCTGTGAGTTCCTCCCAGACTCGCGCCGGCTCCGGACGATGCTGTCCGCGCATCTGGAGTCCACGTATGCAGGCGCGGGCGGCGCGCGGCACGGCAAGTGTCAAGGTCAGGCGCATACGTGACATTGTGGCGGGGCAGCCATACCTGGTGTGTTCTCGTCGGCAGACACGGCGGAAGAGAGGGCGCAGCTCGTGACAGGTGGCTTTTGGCTTTGGGGTTTAGCTAAACCCTAGTGTGCTGCTGTTTAGTGCGCCGCTGGCAGGCAGCAGACCGTGGCCCGGAGACCGTAGACCTCACCCTTAGGCCAAGGAGGCTTAAGGTTAGCCTCCAAATTGGCGGAAGATGGCAGTGGACCAGGTGCACCACTCAACATTGAACGCCACCTTGTTATTCAGTAGAAAGCTGGTCTCGGTGGTGAACTTTTGTAGTGGAATTGAGCAATCCCTCTGTGGCAGGCGCTGTGGCAGACGCGCCGACTAGATGCCGGCTTGGCGAGTCTCCAAGATGGGTTTGCTGGGAGCGCACTGCTCGACGACAAGAGCTGGGCCCGGCTTTCTCTGTTGCTGAGCGCACAGCACCGGGACCAGGCGGCCCTGGACGCCGTCGACGCCGGCCTCAAGGTGCTGGACCAGTCGGCGCTGCTCCACAGGATCAGGTCGAGGCTGCTGCTGGCGCAAGGTGTGATGACTTGAGGACAGCTGAGGCTAGTACAGCTTCCCACCACATGTCTTCAGTGCCCAGCGACATAACCTTGACCACAGCTTGCAGGGGATCACCAGGGCGCCCTCCAGGCCTGCACTGAGCAGCTGGCGCGGATGCTATCGGCTGATGGGCGCGCTTGGCTGGACTTTGGGGAAGTCTACGCCCAGCTTGGAGAGGTGCAGGAGGCAAAGGCCTGCCTTGACAAGCTGCGGGATGCCGGCGGCTGGACGCCAGAGGCATTGACGGCGCAAGCGGCTCTGCAGACAGTGAGCAGACACCAAACCTGCTCCAACAGTGCTGCTCATCAGGTGCATTGTCATGTTGAAGGCTTTCTGCTGCGCAGATTCGTGGCGAGACGGAGGCTGCGAGCTCATCTGCCCAGACAGCGCAAGCACTGGACGCCGCACATGCTCCCGCCAGCCACCAGCTGGGCTGGCTTGCAGCTGCCAGAGGCGATCTCAGCACAGCCAAGGTGAGGCACAGAGCGTTTGCACGGCAGCTGCTAGTGAGCATGTCCGGCTTTTGGAGGTCAGACTGACCTGCCTACTTGCAGGTACATTTTGCAGACGCAATTCAAGCTGACCCCTGGCATGCCAAGGCGTGGTTCAATTTGGGCGTCATTTGCAAGCAGCATGGCCAGCTGGATGACGCGCGTGACTGCCTGAGCGTTGCTCTGGCGCTGCAGCAGACCCAGCCTGTCCTGCCGTTCTCAGTGCTAGACTGAAGACTAAAACTGTAAATTAAAATAGCTTTGACCGCGCTGCTTTCATTGTCTCCTCTCCCTGCTTGGTTGTTGCGGCCTGAGCCGGCTGGGCAGCTCGTTCGCATGCGAGTACGGTTCACCGCTGCCGCTCTTCGGAGCCAAGAGGCGATGTATTAAGCCTTCACAGCAGCAGATATTGATCATCATGGTCGCTGCGATGGATGAGCTGAGTCGCGAGGACTTCTCCGTCAAGTCATGGGTGAATGGGCTGTGCATCAGCAAGCCGGAAGACGAGCCACTTGACCGGTGCGATATGCTTCATGCACCACTCCAACACCCTTTGTGTGGCGCATTGTTCCATGATGATCAGCCTGTCGCCGGCTGGCGCCTGATGCCCCTGGAATCGCACTGGCACAGGTACCTGGCCGAGATGGAGCTGCGCCTGCACCTCAACATGGAGGATGTGGACGCCTTCCTGGAGGACGAGAGCGTGCGCGCCCTGCAGAACCTGCCCGGCGCGCTGCAGGAGGTGGCGCGGCTCAAGGTAGGCGCAGACAGCAGGCGTTCCGTCAAAGCCAAACTTCAAGCAACCCAGAGCGGGGCCAGCCATCACATGCTTGGCGTGCAGGAGGACCTGGTGAGCCTCAAGGTGGACGTCGAGCGCGTTTCCAGGCAGCTGCAGAGCGCAAACGCGACAGTCGAAAAGGCGGTGTCGCCGCTGGTGGAGCTGGACCATGCCAAGACACGGTTGGAGGAGGCCTGCAGCACGCTCAAGGTGGGGCAAACGTCACGCACTGCTGCAGCCCCTACTTGGCTGCGAGCGCTGTGGCAGTGAGCCGGCGTCTGCACCTGCAGGAGGCCACTGAGCTGACGGAGATCCTGAACAACGTGGAGACGGTGTTCAAATCCGGTAACCCAGAGTCCATGGTCCAGCTGCTAAAGACGATGCGGCACAGCCTGGCCCTGGTCGGCAGCGTGCCAGAGTTTGAGGGCGGGCAGCAGCGAGTGCAGGTGTGCCTGCGCGAGAGACACTTGACGCTTGCGGGGCATGCGAGTATGTCTGCATTTCGGGCATCTCATCCAGTGCTGATTGTGCAGGAGCTGGAGAACCGGTTCAGGGCAAGCATCGAGCCGCAGCTTTCGGACGCCCTACTGCATGGAGAAGGTGGGCCTGCTGCAGCCACCGCAGGGCAGAGTGGGAAGCCGCTGAACTTTTTGGATGGGAGGGAGTCATGCGAGCGAGGCGGCTGCTGCAGGCGACAAGGTGCAGCGGCTGGTGGGCTACCTCACAGACATTGGCTGCCAGCCAGTGCTGACCGAGCTGTACCTTGCCACAAGGGGCAAGCCACTGCAGGTGAATGATCCCACGTCTAAGCAGCGCTCAGAACCCCCAACTGTGTGGCACACTGTGCTGAGCGCGCATGCGTCTGCAGCGGCTGTGGGAGTCACACCAGAAGGAGAACGCGAACGACAGCATCGCGCTGTGGCTGCCCAGCTTCCTCCAGGAACTGCTTTCGGCCGTCATCAGCGAGGAGGCCTGGGTGGCCAGGAACCTGCCAGAGCAGCACCCGGCGCTGCTCGTCCAGCTGCTCCGTGCGTTCTTTGGCCAGATCCAGCCGGCGCTCTCCTCGCTCGTGCGGGCTGCGCTGTCAGGCGAGCTCCCTCCTGGACCCTCTGCCCCCTGCAGCTTGTCTCGTCATCAAAGAGGCGCTCAGCAAGGCTCCTGCCCCTGCCAGGCGACTCGGTGCCCCTGGTGAAGACGCTGATGGGCCTGGTGGACGCGACCAACCGGTTCCTGGAGGGGCTGGCGCACCCGTTGGTCAACGTCCCACCAGCGGAGCTGGCGGACCTGTTCGACGCGGCCTCCGCGCCCGTGCAGGGCCAGCTGGACAGGTGGCAGCCGCAACCGGCAGGCCCCAGCAGCCACCATGCGGCAGACCCTGGTGGCTGGACTGAGACCCTGCGCTCGAGTGCCGCAGGTACAGCGAGTTCGAGCTGAGGCAGCTGACGGCGGAGCTGGCGACCCTGGAGCTGCCGGGCCCCTCGGCCGAGCGCGTGGAGTCCTTCATCTCGGCGCTCAAGGCGGTCGTGCCGGAGGCGCACCGCGTGTGCCAGGCGGCGGTCGCCCGCTGCGGCGCCTGCACGGAGGGGGCGGAGCTGGCCGCACTGGCGCCGGCCGTCGACAGCGCGATGCAGTCCTTCGTTGCCACCCTGGAGGCGAGGCCCCAGCGCTTCAAACTTCCGAGCGAGGGCAGGCTGGACGGGCGCTGAAGCGGACGAGTGGCTGGCACGCAGGCCCAGCTGCGCAGCTTGACCGAGTCGCTCCCGCTCGGCTCGGGCGCGCTGGGCGACGAGGCGTCCTCCTTCCTGCCGCTGCTCAACATCGCGACCAGCCTGCAGGCCGGCGTCTCCGAGTCGGACGCGCAGATACGCGGGGCGCTGCGCAACCTCAGCCAGTTGCTGCAGCGCGCCCAGGAGCGGGGCAGCGAACTCGCGATCCAGACGGACTTGCGCCTGAGGCGGCTGCAGGTAGATGCCGCCCCTCGAGCCTCCTGCGCACGCGACGCAATCTGCCAGCGACTGCAAAGGACGAGGCCGTCCCACTGCTCCTGCTGCTGCCGCTGAGATGGCAGGCTGGGCCAACTGCAGGGGCAGAAGACCGCAGACTTGAAGCTTGCTGCGCAAGCTGCGGAGCAGGAGGTGTATGTGGCGCTCCCGCGGGCGGGCGAGGCTGCCAGCAACTTTGCGGCGGCTGTCCAGAGCCTGATATACGACATCCTGATCTCCAAGGTCCGCCGACTAGCGCTGTGCCCACCATCCCCTCACCAAACCGCGAGCCCCTCGTCAAATCGCCAGCCCCTCACTAAAATAGCTTGGGACACCGTCGGTGGCCTGGTGGCTGACTCATTTGCTCTGCTGGCCTGCAGCTCAAGGCGGACTTGCAGGTCATCCCGAGCCTGGCGGCCTGGCAAGCTGTGGAGCAGGAGAGCCACCTGGTGCTGCCGTCGTTCAGTGCATACCCGCAGCAGTACGCGACGGCGGCTGGCGAGTACCTCATGCTGCTGCCGCAGCAGCTGGAGGTCATGATGGGGCTGCAGGATGAGGAGAGCGAGGAGGGCATCGACGCCGACTGGATCGACAAGGCAGGCCGCCACGACGTCTGCCTGGCCGTGCTCTTGCGTTGTCTTTCTGAAGGATTGCGCTGAGGGGGACAGGTTTGCCTGTTGTGCAGGTTTCGGAGGGCGCTGCACAGCTATACGAGCAGCAGCTGTTGCGCATCCCGGTACTGACTGCGCGGGGCTGCCAGCAGCTGGCCGCCGACCTTGAGTATTTCTGCAACGTGCTCTCCGCCCTGGGCGTGACGGTGACGCCGGGCCTCGCTACCTGGCGCGTGGCGGTGCAGTGGCCAGCAGCCGAATTCTGGCCGGCTGCCAGCACAGCCCTGGCCGACGGCATGGTGGAGGAGCAGACCCTGCATGCGGTAGCCAACATTCGCCGGATCGAGCCCAGCCAGTAGCTCGCCCATTCTTTTGCGTTCGACACTGGCGGCATGCTCCTGTTGCGCGGCTTGCGGCGCAGTGCGCTCTGTAAGCTGCTGCGGCCGGTGACAGCACCTTCTCTTCAGCGCAGCTCGCATGCTGCTGCGGTGGTTGCGCCCGGCGAGCCGAGCGACGGTTGCCGCGAGAATCGCAGGCAAGCCGTCATGTTTCTCAGCGATGAAACGCGAGCAAGGGAGAGCCGGCAGGCAGCATTGATCACGGTGGCATGCGCAGTGCACTGCTCTCACCCGGCTCCTGGTTCGTGTCTGCACCAATCTGAAGACAAACTGCTGCTTTAATTCAGCAGCTTACACTGTTACGGCCACATGCATCGCCTCATACCCAGCAGCACGACTGCAATGACTTGGCAATTATGGCATGCAGGCTGCCCGGCCTGGCACTGCTCGCTGTCCTCGGCGGCAGCCTGATAGCGCAGGTGCCCCAGGCGCACCAGGAGCCGGCAGCGGAAGACGTTGTGCAGGACCATCCCAGCAAACAGCAGGGCTGGAGCTTGCTCAGCGAGACTGCCAAACGGAGGACGTTCTACAAGTACGAGCGACGCATCCGCGACCTCAGCCAAGCCGACAAGGTGTTCCACTACTTTGCCAGTCAGGACCTGCCGGACGGCACCAGGCGGGTCCTCACGCTTCCTCACCAATGACAATTTTGGAGAGAAACAGCTGACTATCGACTGAGCTCTTGCTATGGCAGGGTGATGACGCCGGCTGACCTCCTCCGGGCCGTCGTGGCTGTCTACCCTGCAGAGGGCGGCAGTGACAGCCGAGCTGGCAGGCTGCCAGGGGAGCCGCGCAGAGCGCAGGTGCAGCAGAGCGCAGCAGTGGCCAGCAGAGAGGTTTGCTCTGCAACGCTCGCTGGCACATGGCGGAGCAGATTGGTGGAAACCGCCCCCGCCTGAATCGTTGGTGCACTGCAGGGCACGGGTGTGCTCCGAGTGTTTGATGCCGATAACAACGGCATCTCTTTCGCCGAGTACCAGCTGCTTCTGACGTTTCTGAAGATCCCTGTCCAGGCAAGTATATGCGACCATCCAAGCTTCATCAGCTCGAGGATGACGCGAGGCGCTGAGGAACCCGGTCCCTGCAGGACGTGAACGTCATTTTCGCTATGTTTGACGTGAATGGCGATGGCATGGTCCACTTGCACGAGTTTGAGCAGATCACGTCATCGCTGCAACAGCGGCTGTCCCGACAGGGCTCCTCATACCAGCGGACAGGGCAGAAGCTGCATACGTGCGTGGATCCCTCACTTCCAGCTGTGACGGCCATGTCGCACTCTTTCCTGTGCTCATAAAGTGCCCTGTCGGTGCAGGGCAGACGACAGCCGCGGGCTGAAGCGCCACTTCTTCGGCGATAAGGGCGACAAGGCCCTGAAGCTCGAAGCCTTTGCCACATTCATGGAGGACTTGCACCAGGCAATGCTGCGTCTGGAGTTTGAGCACTACAGCGTCGACGGCGAGAGCATCAGTGGACTTGACTTTGCGCGGTCCATTGTCTCCTCGGTGGACCTCCGCCTCGTCGATTTTTTCCTGGACAGGGCGACCGCCCTGCCGCCACAGCTGGCGGACGTGAAGGTGGATTATGACCATTTCGCGCACTTCTCCTCCCTCCACCAGCACGTCCACAAGCTGGCAGTCGCCCTGGACTTTTATCACAAGATCAGCGGCAAGCTGGACAAGCGCGACTTCACTCGTGCGACCAAGCTGGTGACGGGCAGGGAGGTGGCGCCCGAGCTGGTGAGCCGGGCTCTCCCTCATCGCTGAGCTCACCTCAACTGGCAGGACAAGAGCTGACAGCAGTCGCCCTGCAGGTTGACATCGTGTTTGCGCTGTTCGACATCAACCAGGACGGCAACCTCTCGCAGCAGGAGCTGATCGGCGTGCTGCGGAAGCGGGAGGGGAGTCGGTACGACAAGATGTCCAGTGACGAGGAGCGGTCGCAGGGGGTCATGTCTTGCATCTATGACTGCTTGTTCGAGAACAAGAGCTGAACAGTGTTGGAATCGCAAACACACCGCGCAACACGCATGCTGCGGCCCTCATCCCGGCAGAGCAGTCAGGTCCACAATCCCGGCAGGCAGGCTGGCCAGCTTCTGGAGCAGCGCGATTCGGTTGTTCCGGACGGTCAAGTCCTCGGACATGACAAAAATTTTGTCGAAGAAGCTGTTCACCGGCTGCTCCAATTCTGCCGCTGCCTGCAGTGCGGCCACCAGCTCAGATAGATACCCTGCATCAGGTACAGGTGCATTGCACGCTCGGCCGGTGCTTTGAACGTAGGACCATAGGACCACCTGCAAGAAGTCGGGGATGCTCATGTCTGCGGTGACCTTGGCGGCCACCGCCTTGGTCGCTTCAAAGAGGTCCCTCTCCTCCTGCTCTGCAAAGAGCGCAGGGTCGACCACCGCATCGGTTCCCTTCCCCTTGACCAACCGCATCGGCCGCGAAAGGATGGTGACTGCCGTCTGCAAGCTGCCGCCCTCCTTCCTGTCCACCTCGGCCTGGCAGCACAAGAAAACAGGTGTGACGGTCTCAGTCCCTCGGCCAGCTGCCGGGCACAAGGAAAAAGGAGGCACAGCATCCGCTGTGGGTGCCAGGCTGGCGATCGTCAACCTGCAGCGCCTGCGCAGAGGTCCAGGCAAGCACCACATCCCGGGAGCGCTCGTTCAGCACCGCGCGCGCGACTTGCACGCTGACGCCGCGGTCCACCATGAGCTGCTCCACGCGCTTGGCGAGGAAGTCAAAGACCGAGCTACGGCTCTCCTCGCTGACGGCAACTGGCTGCGTCTCAGCTGCTGCGGCGATGGCTTCCCGCAGGTCCAGTCTCGTGCCACTGGCGAGGAGCGTCTGCGGCGCAGAGGGAGCGGGAGAGCTTGCCTCAGACGCCAGACAGGCAGGCCGACAAGCAGGGGAAATGGTCAGGCACGTGTGCAGACCTCCAGCATGCCGTAGGCTGCGCGTCGGAGGCCATAGATGTCTGCTGTTGCGGTCGGGGCATGGCCTGCCGCGAAGAGGCCAACCAGGCTGTCCAGGCGGTCTGCCACCGAGCACAGCACGCCCGCTGATGAGGATGGCAGCACATCGCCAGCTTGCCGGGGCAGTGCTGTCTCGAGGATGGCCTGCAGTACGACTGCCGAGCTCAGGCGCAAGCCACCACTGGCACAGAAGGTTCCCAGTTGCATGCCATGGACAGATGCCACCTCTGCCACGGCGGCGTCAACTCCCTGCTGCAGAGCGTAGTGCCGTCCCATGACGCCGGCCAGATCCGTCATCTCCGTCACGACAGAGGTCGCCAGGTCGGCCTTCGCAAGGCTGGCAGCCTGCAGCGCGATCCTGGCAGCACCTGCAAAGCAGCCGAGCGCACCAGCGCCGGTTCAGCGCGTTCTTTGTTGGCCGTGTGGGTTTCCAGCAGGCCAGAATGAGCAGAGCGCGCACCTTTCAGGCCGCACAGATCTGCCAGCGCAGGGACGAGCCGCTCCACACGCGCCGACTTGTCCAGCATGGAGCCCAGGTCCTTCTGGAATGTGATGTTGGCCAGGGCAGGCTTGTACTCCTCCAGCCGCTGCTTCAGGTCGCATTCGTAGAAGAAGAGCGCGTCCTGGAAGCGGGCACGGAGCACGGCCTCGTTCCCTGCGAGCGCGGCAGCTCTCCTGGTCGGCGGCGCGAGCTCACACGTGTCAGCGCTGGTCAGCACTGCTGGGCCCCAGGAGGGCGGCCGGACCCTTAATCACCACGTCGGGGTCGACTTCACCGTTGGCAATCGTGACGAACCGCGCCATGAGCTTGCCTTCCCCGTCGCGCACCGCAAAGTACCGCTGGTGCTTGCGCATGACGGTCGTCAGCAGCTCCCTGCGCACACCCGCAAAACCGCCATCAGATGATGGCGCCAGAAGGTAAGTTGTGGGCGGCGCTGGTGGAGGGGGCTGCCGTACGTCGGCAGACGCAGGAAGGAGCTGTCAAAGCTGCCGAGGAGGACTTTTGGGCTCTCGACGAGGTCCGTGACCTCATCCAGCAGGCTGCCGTCATCCTCCTCACTGACGCGGCCGCCCTCGCCCTCAGCCGCAGCCCTGACCAGGCCCCAGATTGCCTGCTTGCGCTCCTGGCGGCGGCCAGCGATGCTGGCTTCTTCGAGCTTCCGCCTGCACAGGTGTGCGTTGCAACTCTGGCTGACTGATGACGACGGGAGCATGCGCGCTCAACGAAAGGTGCAGCCGGCTCACCAGTAGTCGCTCGCGTCTGAGACCTCCATGTAGCCGACGCGCCGGGGGCCATACGTCTTGGAGCCTGCTCGCAGGCCGGCAAAGGCGAACGGCAGGACCGTCGGTCCCAGGAACGCCAGCAGCCAGCGCACAGGCCGGGAGAATGTGGTGCGGCTGTTCCACTTCATCGAGCGCTTGAAGCTGATCTCCGCCACCAGCGCCCCCAGCTCCTCTGTGAGCACCTGCAAGCCACCACCTGTTTTCAGTCCTGCATGCATTTGCCCTGCCTGGGAAACGAATGGGAATGTAGTGCTCACCTCGGCAGCAGAGCGTCCGATGTTCTGTTTGACGGCCCAAACGTACTCCACGCCCTTGCCGTCTGCCTCCACCGTGACAGCGTCCTCCGCAACGCCGTTCTTCTTGCAGAAACCGGACAAGGCCTTGGTCGGGCTGCCGTCCTCGCCAAACGCCACCTGCCATGCGATGCCAGTGCTCAGGGACCTCGCCTCGCTGCCAGCATGGGCGGTAGGCATGGAGCAGCCTGCAGCCGCACTTTGGCAGGCGGGCCACGGAGCTTCTCCTCGCTCGAAGTCTGGCTGACGGCTGTGTCTGCGACGTGCAGGACCAGCCGCCGAGGTGTGCTGTGCACGCTGATGTCGCCGTGCTCCAGAGCCAGCTTCTTGAGGAAGCCTGGAGTCTTTGCCCTGCACACCGCACTCCGTCCTCAGAGCCAGGGACTTCAAACCCCCTTCAACAGTCTCCCTGCATTTATGGTAGGCCTGAATCGATCACGGAAAGCACCTGAGCTGCTCGCATGCAGCCTGGATGTCTGCTGGGGGCAGCTCCTCACAGCCCACCTCCACCAGCAGATCCGCAACGCGGCTCTGCAGGCTGCTGGTGTCCGGCTTCCCAGCTGCGAGAGCTGGCGCCGCCGCCAGGACGCCCAGAGGGTGCTCCAGCTCCGCCCGCCGCTGCAACCACAGATCTGGCAGGAGAGATGGGTCAGAGTTGCTGCTCAACATGCTTGGACATGACACCGCCGCTGCGGACTCAGCCACACCAGTGATGCTCCGTGCCAGGCGCCGCATCGTCGCGAAGCACTTTGCGCGCTGCGTCACTCCGACCGCACCCCTGGCGTCCAGGACGTTGAAGACGTGGCTGAGCTTCAGCAAGCACTGGTAAGCGGGAAGCGGCAGCTGCTTGTCCAACATATTTCCGGCCTCCTGCGCAGCAGCAGAGATTGTCAGAACACCAGTCCTGCCTCATCAATATGTGTCGCAGCCTGAGGGCAGACATGGCGCGGATTACTGAGGTCAGGACCTGCTCATACAGTTCGTACAGCTGGCGGTGGATGGCAATGTCGGCGTGGTCTAGATTGAAGCGGCTCATCTCATACTCTGCCTGCAGGTAAATGTCGCCGTACTTGGCCTCGCTGTTGAACTGAATGTCCTTGAAGTGGTTGACGCCCTGCGCAGCACCCACCTGGTCGCCCGCGCGGTTCCAGAAGAATAATGCGCTGGCAAGGCACAATTCTGCAAGCAAGAATGCTTGGCACCTGCAGGGCTGTCAGGATGCGCTCCAGCCCGTAGGTGATCTCCACGCTCGGGAACTCGAGGGGTTGGCCCCCCGCCTGCTGGAAGTAGGTGAACTGGGTGATCTCCTGGCCTGCATAGGTAATTCGCAGAGTATTGGCGCCCTGCCGACTCGCATTCCTCACAGGCGGCACAGCTGCGGAGCCTGGCGCACACCGTCCATCCACACCTCCCAGCCGAGGCCCCAGGCCCCAAGCGCCGGGTTTTCCCAGTTGTCCTCCACAAAGCGGATGTCGTGCTTGGTCGTGTCGATGCCAAGCGCGCCGAGACTGCCAAGGTACAACTCCTGCGGGTTGCCCGGCTCGGGCTTGAGGATGACCTGCAAAGCAAGCCCACATCAGCTGACTCCCATCCCTCCAAGTTCAGGCCTGCTCGCACAGAAACCGGCTGGGCCAGCTGTCACTGGCCTGCATCTGGGTGTGCTGCTGCAGCCTGTTCGGATTCTCTCCGTAGCGGCTGTCGTCCGGTCGGACCGATGGCTCGACGTAGCAAACCTTCCAGCCTTCTGGCCCGACGACGCGTAGAAAAGTGGCTGGGTTCATGGTTCCCGCGCCCACCTGCGGGAATTTTGGCATGTGTCAACTTGCATGCCCGGCTGATGCTACGTGCACTATGCCGGCACCGGCTGCAGCGCGCCTCGGCGTTGTGAGGCTGCCACAATGTGCATCCCACGGAGCTCCAGTACTCCTGGAGCCGCACGACGGCGTCCTGGAAGGTGACGCCCGCGCCATCACTGCTCGCTCCGCCGAGCAGGCCATTGTGCGCCGTCGAGCGGCTGTCAGGCTGCAGCGCGGCAGACTGCTGCGCCGCGGCTGCGCTCGCCGACTTGGGCGCGCGTCGGGCAGGCAGCAAGCTGGAAAACGGCGCTCTACATCCACTCCCAGGCGACAGCAGCAGCAGGAGCGACCTGTCGGCCGAGACCCGTGATAGGAAGGCGCTGAACCGCTGCCCTTGCAAGCAGCGCGCCATGGCCCGCTGAACGACTGGACTGTGTCAAACGTCACAGCAAAAGCAGCTGAAAACATAAGCAGACCTAGAGGGCGCCACAGCGCCCACAGCAACGGCTAGCGCCTAGCTAAGCTGATGTTGTTTCAATCAGGTCCGAATGGTGTAGTCTCCCGACTTGCACACCTTGCGGACCCACTTGTCCACCTTGTATGAGCTCTTCTCCCAAACCTTCAGGTACTGTACGCGGAGGCCCGACGAGCTGAACATGGGCACCTGCAAGTAAACCGCCTCTGAGTCGGGCACGATTTTGACTTTGGCACTGCTTGCGACAAGCGTCAGGCAGAGGGCGCGCCTGGAACGACATGGAGACCGGCGGCCGTGCCCATGCCTTCTTTTCCTTGGTCGTCGCCAGCCGCTCCACCGTAGCCGTCAGCGTGTGCTCCCACTGGCCGTCAAAGCGCTTGATCTTCCAGACCAGCGCGTGCTTCTTGGCGTCGTACTTGGCCTTGCCTGCGGACCGATTGAGGCCAGGTCGCCTGCACAAAGCCCGCCTGGCAAGCCCGCAGCTAGACATAGCAGGCCAGTGCGCCTACCTTGGCTGGGATGGATGTCTGCCCGTGCGGTGTTGTTGGGCACGGGGATCGTGATGACCACGTTCAGCGCAAAGAGCTTTTCGCTGAAGCCGCTCTTCACGGCCACCTTCACCTCCAGCCGCGTCCGGCCGAGCTCGTTGACGACTGGGATGACCCGGAACGGCAGCGAGATGTTCTCGTTGCACCGGTATTTCATCAGCTCAAACTCTCCGTCAGGCGGCACAAAGCTGACCACCTTTTCCGTGTTGTACCGGCCCAGGTTGACGCACTGGTGGAAGGAGACATCCTGCTCACGCACGTGACAACCCATGTGAGCAGCCCCAAAACGCCAGGCACTCTGCAGAAGCTCCAGCGCAGGACGAGCATGTGGCGCACGTCCAGCTTCTCGTTCAGGCCGAGCTTCACGTCCGGCATGCCCGACAGGAACACTTTCATGACGATCTTCCCGTTGACGTCCGAGCGCAGGATCTGGCCCTTGCTGGACATGATCAGGTTGACCTCCTCCACAATGTCCAGATACACCTCGTTCTTCTTGTATCGAATGCCCTCCTTCCGCCAGCCGACCGCGCCGGTGACCTGCGCAGCCCGCTCAGGCCTCGTCTGCAGGCCAGAGCCGACAGGCTTGGGCGGCAACAGCAGCATGCTCCCACCTGAAGCGTGGAGTTTTGCGCTTCCTGCTCTCGCCGCTGCTTTGCGCCCTCCGTGATGAAGCCTTTCTGGAAGATGTAGGTCTTCAGGATGGAAGCGTCCACAATCTGCACCGCGGCCGTCCTTGTGACACTAGCACGGGCAGCAGGCGGGAAGGCGCCCCCAGCAGCGCAGCCTGGCATACCTGCGGGTAGCCATAGTCCAGCGTCTCGTCCAGGAGCTCATAAATGAGCACAAAGTTGTTCTTGATGCTCTGCTCTGTGAACTCGCCGCCAAAGTACGACTTGAACAGGTTGACCACCTGCGCCGGGTATCTCCTCCTAGTCAGTGTGCTTGGGACTTGAGAGCCCGCCTGGCGAGTGTTCTCGCACACTGGTCTACGCACGCTGTTCATGAAGTAGAAAGTCTGCAGCGCATTGGCGTTGCTCCGCGTGACCGCCAGGATGTACACGTCATTCTTCCGCATGTACAGAAATGACGTCGAGCCGATGAGCCGCACGGGTGCGTGCGCGGCGACGCTGTCGCTCTGCGCCGCGTTGATGATGTGCGACCGGAAGGCGCCCGCCAGGTTCTTCCTGCAGCCAGCCCCAGCCCAGAATTAGTCTCTGGGCTCTCCGACACGGCTTGTAGCGGTTGTCGGGCGGTCGATTGGCGCAGGCATTGCCGAGGCAGGTTAGGAGAGCAGCACGCACTCGACATCGTCCCTGTACGTCCGCTGGATGAGCACGTCGCCCTTCAGGTTCAGGAAATAGAGCGCCGAGCACGTCATGCCGGCGGCCCCTGCCCGGCGGACCGAGCTGAACCACAACTTTCCCGCTCGATCAGCTCGATGCCCTCAGCTCAGTGGTAGTGAAACTCCCTACTAGGCGTTTCACTCACGGCTGAAGGCTGCCTTCTGAGGCGGGAGAAGCCTGAAGGGCCGCAAGGAGCTGGTCGAAGTCTGGCACAGGAAAATGCGGTTAGGTCTTGCTGTTGGGGTTTTATTTGGTTGCCGGCCGCCGCTGTGCGCAGCGGCGGGGCGTCCCTTCATCTTCGGTTAACGTTCTCCGTCAGAATTCCCCGCCAATCATGACCATGGCCGGCAGACGACCAGCGCGGCGCGCGGGAAGCTGCAATGGAGCCCACCGAGAGCGTGGACGTGGTCGTGGTGGGCGGCGGCGTTTGTGGCGTGCTGGCGGGGCATCGGCTGCGGGAGGCTGGCCTGAGCTTCCGGATCATCGAGAAGCGAGACGACTATGGTGGAGTGTGGGCGTACCGCGCCAACGAGTACAGCCACTTGCAGGCGGAGCCCCTGACCGCCATGCCCGGACGACCGGAAGCCTCCGCCATGCCTTTCCGGACTCTATGGCACTTGCCGTCATTGTGCGCGATTCAAGCTCGTGTCCCTTTGGACAGCCTTGCTCGCCGCTCGGCGCGCATCGTCGGGCTCGCCCTGCGCACGCGGGGGGCATTCGCTCCCCTCGAAATCTCAAAACCAAACACGGCTGTCCGCAGGCGCACGCCGCACTGTACCAGTGGCACAACGACTACCCGCTGGACAGCTACCCCTTCAAGAAGTGTCCGGGCAAGACGGTGCTGGAGACGCTCAAGCGGTTTGCCGCTGCCAGCGACCTCCGGCAGCACACGCACTTCAAGAGCGAGGTGCTGGACGTCCGCAATGGACCCGAACCCGAAAAAGGGCTCAGGTGGGCGGACACTGCTCGCTGCAGGCTGTGCGCCTGCCGCCTCCGCTCCTCTTTGCAGGCGCCATGGTGGCCAGGTAGCGTTCCGGGTGGCTGGCTGCTCGCTGACCATTTCTGTCCCTTGTCAGGTACGTGGTGACATACGCCAGCTCCACAACAGGCAAGAAGGAGAAGATTGCAGCGTCGGCACTGTTCGTCTGCTCCGGCATCCTGGGTTCGTTTCTTGCGAGTTCATTATCTCAAAGCAGCCAAGAGCATTAGACGACCTGATCCTGATGCGAGGGCAGTGTTTGCTGCAGGCGAGCAGTGCTACATGAAGGAGCGGAACCTGCCGGGGCTGTCAGGCTTCTCTGGCAAGCACATGTTCGCTGGCAAGACCGGTGACGCGGACAACTACCTGAACGAGGCAGCGGCCAAGGGCAAGGTGGCTCACCAGTCCTAGACTTGAAACATCATGGCCAGCCAGCCTCGTGTACCTTGGCTTTTGATACATCCCAGCCGTCCATGCACCGAGCCCCTCGCTGCTGCAGAACGTTGTTATCCTGGGGTCCGGCGCGTTTGGCCTGGAGGCCATGGAGGCGGCTCACCGGGCCCAGGCTGCGTCCATCACTCTGGTCACCCGCGAGCGCGACAGGTGAGCTGCAGAATGCCGCTGCAGCCCTGAAAGCCAAGGTCCTGGCCGCTGCAGCTGATCAGAGCAGGGCGTGGTGATGACGCGCAGATGGATTGTGCCCTATGCGCGGCAGTTCAAGTTCATCGCGATCTCCCACGCGCCGTTCCTGCCGCGCTCTGTCAAGTGCTGGCTCATGCGCGCTTGGCTGGGCTCGCTGTACAACAAGTGCGGCATCGGGTACATGGTGCCGAAGGAGGACACGCTCCAGAGCTTCACGGGGCAGTGCAACGACGCGTTCTTCGCCTACCCCAAGAAGGCACACCTTCTGCTAGCCTCATGTGATTTCAGCTTGCATGCTAGGCATGCAGACCGGGCTGCTGATGCTTGTGAGGCGACACAGGGGCTAGCAACGTACATCATTGACGCGGTCAGCTCCTTCAGCGGTGATCAGGTGGAGCTGGCCAAGGGCACTACACTGAAGGCCGACATTCTGGTCATCGCCAGTGAGTGCCTCTGCTCGCTCCTCCCAGCCTTGCATGGAAGACCTTGTGGCCCTCTCATTCCCACCCAAGCGCAATCAAAATCCTGCTGTGCAGTCGGCCACCACGTCCAGTACAAGCCAACCTTCCTGCAGTTTCTGGAAGTCGGTGCGTGCCCCTGTAGCCTACCTTGCTTCTCTGCTCCCTTGACGCTTTGTAGCAGCCTGAGCGTAGTGCTCGCTTGCAGACTACGACGACCTGCACAACTTTGCATTTTTCGGCAAGAACCCGTACATCGGAACTGCCAGCGACTGGGTCTGGTTCAACGTACCGCACGGGCCAGAGAAGCAGATTCACAGCTTTGTGACGGCCGTGCTGGCGTGCAGGGCCGGGCGCGAGGAGGTGAGAATCTCATTCTTTTCTGCCTGTCAAAGCTGCTGCTGGCTCGCGGACCTCACCCCCTACGAGTTTGTGCGCTGCACTTGTGCACCAAGGAAACACGGCCAGAGTCACAGGCGTGCTTTGTAGGCGGTGAAGGAGGCCCTGCGGCCCACACCGTTCAACGGCTGCAAGGGGGAGTCGATGAATCCCGCCAAGCCGTCAGGACTGCAGGTAGGGGGTTGCACTTTGCTACCACCCGATCTGGCAACTGGCAGCACTGCAGGCAAGCAGGCAGGAGTAGAGTTTGCAGCAGCCCGCCTGAGTTCAAAAGTCATCTTGCAGGAGCGGAAGCGCGCCTACTGGCGGACGCTGTCGGCGGCTCTGCCCTGGTACCAGAAGCCGCTGCTCTGCGTCCGCCTCCATGCCTATGACTGGGGAATTTGGGCGCTTTCAGCAGCGATGGCGCTGTACGAGGCCTGGTCGCTGCGTGGCTGGCTCCGCTAAGCAGCTATAGGGGGAGCCGTGTACCTGTCTTGCTTTGGATTTTTTTCGTCTTCCTTCTCTGCTGCCGCTCCTTTTGCTCCTCCTAATCATGCCCTCAAGACCACAGGTAGCATGTGTAACAAACTTGCTTGCTACTTTGCGACCGTGGCCCCCTGGGCTGGGGGGCGGGGGCCGACCACGAGTTCAACCACCCACGCCCACCACCAACCATGCCCTTGCTAGATTTTCCGAGCATGAGGGACGCCTGTAGCAGCTGAGTCGCGTTGCTTACAAGTCGGGGGACTGATGTTAATTGTTGGGCGGCTCTGCCTCCGAGAACTTATAAAGCCCCCTCGGAGGAACCCTAAGCGCCAGCCTGGAATACAGGCTGTCGCCTAGGGCACGAGCTTACAGCGTCCGGTTGTTACACTTCACCCCGCCCGCA